>APFE030839505.1:65207-105321 GCA_000404065.3 Pinus taeda
ATTCAGCTTTGCAAAGATCCAGTTCAGCATCAGCGCAGCAAACACATTGAACTTCACATGCACTTCATCAGAAAGCTCATTCATGACCATGTTCTTGAAGTGCAATATTGTTGAATGGTTGGTCATGTCGTTTGGATTGATGAACACCCCTAAAACCTTCATGATAATGATGGATGACATCTTGCGACCCTTCACCAATGCATTTGTGGTGATGTCTTTAGCTGACATCTTGATCTTCAACCAGAGTTGGGAAGAGCACCTCCACCATATTCGACAGGTCCTTCAAACCCTGCGATAACACAAGTTGTGTGCTAAATTGGATAAATGCACCTTTGGCCTGATCTAGGTTCAATATCTAGGATACATCATTGATGAGCAGGGTGTACATGAGGACCCATCCAATATATAAGTCATTCGGGATTGGCCAGCCCCAACTACTTAACAAAGCTTCGCATCTTTTTGGATCTTGCCAATTTCTATAGGTTCGTGTTGGGGTTCTGTCATATTACATGGCCTTTAAGTCAAGTCACCAAGGACGGAGCAAAAGAAATTTTTTTTGGTTGGAAACCCAAAAAAACGTTTTCTCTGAGTTGAAGAATCGCCTCTTCTCTACACCAGTGCTCACATTACCAGACCTACAAAAACCATTTGAGAGTGAAACATATGCCTCTGAATATGTTATTAGTGTGGTTCTTACTCATCATGGGCATCTAGTGGCTTACCACACTGAGACACTTTCAGACACAGTTCGAAATTACCACACTTAGGACAAGGAAATGTATTCCATTGCGCAGGCTTGCCATCAATGGAAGCATTACATTCTGGGGAAGGAAATGGTCATCCACACATGCCACCGACCTCTATAGTTCATACAAACATAAGGGAAGTTGCAGAATGATCGCCATCAGAAATGGTCCACATGTCTGCAATAGTTCCATTTAAACATTAAGTATAAGAAGGGAAGCACCAATAACATCACTGATTGCCTTAGTCGACCACTAGTCATGGTGCTGATCATTGTGCTCGACTCCTGTGTGCACGATACATAGTGTGGCTGCATCTTTACAAGAGCGATCCATAATTCGAACACATATACCAGCCACTCCTAGAAGGGAAGCAAGTTCCAAATTTTCACCTTTAGGATGCACTGTTATGCCACCTAGGACACATATGTGTTCCTTCAAGTGAGAGTGCTAAGATGATTTGGGAGGTGCACTATAGTCGGGTCGTTGGACATCTCGGAGTAGAGAAAATAGTAGCAGTATTGCAAAAGTATTTTTATTGGCTAAAACTTCATCAGGATGTTAGGAAGTACATTAGATCTTGCACCACCTACGCCATTACCAAACCAACCATCAAGAAGCAAGGCCTGTATACTCCTCTACCTACTCCTAGCCAGCCTTGGGAATCTGTCTCCATGGATTACATGTTGGGCGTTCCTTCTACTAAGCATGGAAACAATTTTGTTTTCATGGTCATTGACAAATTCTCTAAGATGGTGGTTTGCAAGAAGAGTATCACAACATAGGCCACTTCTAAGCTCTTCTTTGAGCGAGTGTGGGTACACTTTGGGATCCCACAACCCATTGTCTCAGATCGGGACAATAGATTCCTGAGTGCATTTTGGTCAAGTCTCTAGTCAATGTTGGATAAGAAACTTACTAAGTCCATGACTTTCCATCCCCAAGCTGATGGCCAAACACAGCTACAACATAGCTCTCTGTAGCTCAATAGGCCACAACCCCTTTCAGGTAGAGTTGGGATTTCAGCCATTATGCCCCATTGATGTGGCCATACCATTTGCAGCCACTCAGGTAGACTCGGCTCACATTCAGCCTAAAGCTGAAAGGGCTAACAATTTCATCGAGCACATTCAACACATCCACCAATAGGTCCATGATATATTGGACATAGCTAATGCTAAGTACAAGCAGCGCCATGCTCAACATAGAGTGGAACACAAGGTCCAGGTGGGCAACAAAGTTTGGCTACATTTGCAGAAGGAGCACCTTGCTGGACCCGACCACAAGCTTTTCTTGCTCCAATGTGGGCCATCCACCATCACCAAGGTTATCGGTGACAATGCCTTCAAGCTCAACATTCCATCGTTCCTTGGTTTGCACCCAGTGTTCAATGTAGGTCACCTTCGGCCATCCTTTCCACCAATGTTAGACACATCTAACATTGAAGAACAACTCACACCAATAGAGCTCACCCTGGACTGCATGGAACGGGCCACAATTGATCAGATCATGGAGACAAAGATCAATAACACTTACAAATATAGGATACATTTATATCGAGTTGTCAAAGCATGCCAACTCCTTCACTAGGGAAAGTGGTTCACTAGGGACCAGGTTCAACAGAAATTTCCTCACCTCATGGAGGCTCTATATGAAATGAGGACCATTTCTTGCTAAGGGGGGAGGAATGATACAGGTGGATATTAGTGGCCACCCGCCTATTCCACCTAGACCCTCTAGTCTGTTCATTTGTTTCCTTGCTCATTTCATCATTTACTATTTTTAGCATTTTTTCGGATCTTAAACTTTCGGAGCAATTTTGACCCCCTAAATTGTGTTTTTTTGGGGTCTGCAGCAGGCCCATAGCCACGAGCAAGGGCCTATGGAAAAAACTATAGTACTTTGTGAGACCTTTCTAACAAGGTATCGTACACGTCAAACGAAGATAATATGACCAGGTTACGACCCCAACAAGTTGGCTGCCTAACTAACCCCAACGGGGCCCACAAACTCCATGTGTTACATCTTCTGGGGTTAGGATTTTGGTTTTTTAGGGTTTTCTCATGTTTTCCAATTATAAATATGCCCTTGAGCCTCATTGTAAACAAAGTTTAGAGGCATGTATTAGCCACATCTCTTCTCAGAGATAAGTTACCATTGCTCAAGCTATCTCATTTCCATTCTGTTTGTAAGCATAGTTCAATGTTTTTCTATTAATGAAATGAAGTGTTTTTCTACTACATCTTTGTGTTTATGATTACATATATAAAGTGTTGTGTTCCTGTTTAAGTTAAGATCACCCAAAAAATTGCTAAAAATAGAAAATGTTGAAATGGAAAAGGAAACAAATGAAATTGAGTGGGGGGTCTAGGTGGAATAGGTGGGTGGCCACCAATATCCACCTAGATCAAAGCAGTAAGGTATAATTGTGTCTCTTGATTTAGATTAAATTTCTTTATTAGTTGCAATTCTATCACCTTATTTTTACATGGTATCAGATCGGGATTCATGTTAGAACAAGAATTTTGAAGTTGTTCCTCTGGAGGTTCGAATTTGCAACTTCAATGTAGCATGATTCCTTAATAGTTGGGAGAATGACCTTTAATGGATGGAGATTAAAGTATGCCTTGGAATGAAACTCAAATTTCATTGCTTGGAAGGATCACATGGAGGCAGTGCTTGATGACAATGGATAGTTGGAATATGTCAAGACCGACATTCCAAAACCAGGATCAACTAATGCC
Source organism: Pinus taeda (assembly GCA_000404065.3). NCBI lineage: Eukaryota > Viridiplantae > Streptophyta > Pinopsida > Pinales > Pinaceae > Pinus > Pinus taeda. The sequence continues at coordinate 68,695 of APFE030839505.1, forward strand.
CATAACCTAGCCCAATGGAAGAAAGATATATCCAAGGTGAGGAGAATAATATTAGAGGGAGGTCGATACCACATTCTCTCAGATATTCATGGAAAAGAAAATCCTTTCATAATTTTGAAGGCACTGACTGAGCTATTCGAGAATAGAAGTGATGATAGAAACCTGGCCCTTAAAGAACAACTTTGAGACATTAAGATGTAGAAGAATGATATTATTCTACAGTATCTCACCAGATTTACACAAGTTCGGGATGAGCTTGGATGGGTTGGTGTGAATGTTACATAATATGACCTGGTGAGCCTATCTCTTTTAGGCCTTCCGAAAAGATGGCATAGCTACCAGAACTCAGTGAATGGGAGGGAGAAATTACTGAATTGGGAATGCTTATGGTTTGATTTGGTACAAGAATAAATAAGGAAAAATACTAGAGATGGAAGTTCATTCAAGGGAGTGGTTGAAAACAATTTTGTATTGGTTGGAAAAGGGAAGAAATCCAAGCTAGAATCCAGCCAAGGGGTCAAGAAGAAATACTTGTCCAAAGTAAAATGCTTCAATTTTCATGAATTCAGGTACTATGCTACAAAGTTTCCACACAAAAACTCTAGCAATAAGACCTCAAAAAGAGCAACAAGTGAAGCATTGGCTTCAAAGTTCAAGTTAGACTTCACCCTGATTTCATGCATGGCCAACACTGTGATGGGTAGAGTGTGGTACTTGGACTTAGGTGTATCACTCCACATGACAGCGTGTAGAGAGTTTTTCAGTGACCTAGAGGAGAAAGATCTCCATATGCATATGGAGCTTGGGGACGATAGTGTTAGAGCCTAAATCTACCTCAGGCTAAGAAAGGTAGGATCTAGGGTAACATCAAACCACGCTTAACCTGGTAGCTAGCCCTACCAGGTCGGGAGAGGGCTCTCTCCTGTCAATCTCAACAAGGCATGATCAATAAGGGCTTGAGATGACTGATCTTAGGCTAGGTATGTGTCCAAAAGAGTTTAATTGAATTTAATGATGTTTTTGTTGGCTCAGATGGAAAGGTAGATTTGGGTTTGGGGAATGAGGCTTCAATTTCATAGAGATCTCTATGGGGAAAGGTAGGAAACTGATTTGGCACTTAAAATTGAATGAGATGGAGAGATTTAGACAGGTGAGGAGTTGAAGAGGGTAAGAAAACCTCAGGGATCCTCTTCAAAAAGCTGAAAACATCAATAACTAGGCAAACCCTAGGTAGAGCACTGCAATTTCAATGGATTCTACCTATACTCTTGTTTGTTTTAGTTAAGAAGAAATAAGATAGATAATGACATACATAAAAGATAATTGAAACTCAAAATTACAGAAGAAATCACTATACCAAAACAAAATTCCACACGAATCCCAAAGAGTGTTGCAAACCCTGATCTCTATTCCTTAGCCAAAACTGTTGAGATGTGAATACAATGAAGCTCCAAGCTTTCTCAAAAGTCCAACCATGCTAATGACTGAAAAAACACAAGATATAGAAAACCATAACTCATCATAGTCTCTAGGGGTCGAGCTCACAAGTTTAGGAGCTGTTCCAACTAATTCTAAACTGAGAACCAAAAATTAGGCAATGGAACAGCTTGCCTCTAGAAACTAGGGAACTGATTCATTCAGTTGCAAACTACTTTTTGATAGATGAATCTACCTCCATGAGTGAAAATTTGACATAATTACATCTAGATCCATCAATTTACCTTAAATTACATCATAAGTTTGACATTAAGAAGGAGAAAACTCAAACTGTCAAGTAACTAGGCAAAAAACAGAGTATACTTGGTCAAATTGAGCAAAATTTCCCCAATGTGTTGTGTTGATTTCCCTATGCATAGTTCCTATTTGCAGCCACTTTTGGAGGCCTTCTCGGTGTCCAAATCTACTCCAGGTGTGCTTGTTGGAAATGTCTACCTGTCTACTTTCTAGTACAAGTAGAATTTTTTAATTTTGCCTCCATATGCCCCTCCAAAACTGAGTTTTCCCAACCCTACTTCCTGTGTGTCTAAATATGGGAAGAAAGTTCATTTTTAGGGTGTTTTTGACCTTTTTGGGGGCTCAAAACTTGTCAAAATTTATTGGCCATTGGTAGGAATATATATTTTTCTTCATTTGGAGGCCTCCATCAAAAGCAAGTGCCAGGTGGCGCAGCGCATTGGGCAGAAAAACCTGTGTTTTGGCCCAAAAAATTCCAAAAATGAAAAAAGTGCCCCAAATTTTTTGAAATTTGGGCTGAGTGTTGTCCATCAGGTCCTGTGTTGGGCCAAGGAAGCCTCAACCAATATATGAAACCTATCTTTCTCCTTTCGCCCCCTCGATGCCCTCTTCAACTTTGCTTTCAAGCTTCTACTTCTCGCCTTGTAACTTTTATTCCTCGCCATGTAATGGTAGGCCATATGCTTCAACATTGCTTTCTCCCTGTTAGCCTTCTCTAGCAACCTTTCTAAGTGGATGTTCACTCTCTCAAGCCATGATTCTCGATTGGCATTGATTTCTTGCTCAAGTGATGTGAGCTTCACTTTCCTCTTCTTGGCAGCTTGGCGGTTTTCTGGTTTGCTTTGCAACTCCATAATGGTTTGTTGGTCCTCTAGCTACTTGTTTATTTCCTTCAGGTACTTTATTATCCACTTAGCTCTTTCTAAGTTTAGGGAAAAAGCATTGATATCTGTCTGTTGCTCTTAGATGACCTCCTTGAGCTTTGAGCTTTGTGGGCCCAAATCAGTGTCATCATCCTGAATGAGAATGAAATCGGTCTCCTGCTCACTTGAAGGCCCCTCATCATGTAATGGCCTCTTGCCCTTGTCCTGAACCTGTTGTGTTGATGAAGGAAGCAAGACCCCTTCCACCCCGGGTGGAGATAATACTCATTTTGTTGTTGCAAACAACCGTCTAGTGCCCTTTGATAGGTGACAAACACTGACACACTAGCAGTCTGTGTCTCATGACCCTCCTACTGATGTGAAGGCCCACTTGTCTCATGAAAAGCCTCTAGAGGTCCCTGAGGAGCTGTGAAGAACTCATGAGAAATGAAATCCTCCCATGAGATGCCCTGCAAACCAGTTGATTCATGACCACAATTTTAATGAGAGGAAAATGATATATATTGTTAAACTGCTGCTGAGGAGTCTTATGTTGTACTAGGGTGGTCATATTCTCAATATTTTGGCACATGAAGTAGGGGAGATTCATCATTCTCACCCTGGTAAAGTGCATCAGCAACCTGATATGATAGGCATATAGGAAATAAAATCGACCCTCACAGCTGAAATTTTTCATTATCAGTTTCATCAAAAGAGCATATGAATCTTTCATGTATTGAAAGGGAAAAACTCTGCTGAGTTGTCTCAAACAACCGAGCTTGATGTATGGTTCATAATGTTCCCTATCAATTTTTTGCCTTTTATTCCACTGCTCTCCAATATTAGGGATGTCGGTTGCTAGAGAAATAGACTCTGGTGTTAAGGTGAATGTTACACCAGCTAGAGTGGCTTGGCCATTATGTAGATGAAGCACAAACAACTGGGCCAACTCATGATGATACTGGACTCTAGCAACCATCTCACATAACTCATACAGGATTGGTGTTGGAAGCATGTAATAGCAAGAGGGCAGGCCTGCAGCTCGGCAAGTGTAGTAGACTCCTCTCGTATATGTTTGCCACCCTTGTGGGGTCTCCTTGGTGCATGCATTTTTGTAGGAGAGTCACTGTGTGTCTCTTCATCTCAGTCATATGAAGGATCAGACTCCATGTTTGCTAGTGTGTGAGTTTTCTTGATGAGTATGAAGAAGATTTTTATGGTTTTTTTAGTTTTCAGCCACCAAGGGTAATAATGTATGAGGGACTGTGGAGGGAGAGGGTATGAGGGTTTTTGTGATTGTTATGACATTTTTTCCTTTTTTGGGAAATAGGGGTTTAGGGAATAATATGTAAGCTTAGGGATAACAATTAGGGTTTGGGGATTTTGTAGTTAGGATTTGGGAAAATGGGGATTGGGGATAGGGGTGAATGATTTGTTTTTTAGGAATATGAGAGTTAGGGAATGAGTGGATGAACTGGGAAAATAAATGGAGGAGTCAAAGAGTAAGGGAATGGTGGAGTGGATTTGGTAGCAAAATGACAAATGCAAACCCTAGGCAATTGCTTTTTGAGAAATTGCAAGGAAGTAAGGTTTGAATTTTTTCACACTAAACCACCATAAATTTTTAAGAAAACCCTTTCACTTGCAAGGAAAAAAGCTTGACTTACTTGCACACTAGAAGATTTGAGCAATTTTGGCAATTTGAGAGAGTTTAGGATGAAATCGGGCTTGGCAGCTCTATGCGCTGTGCCACAAACCCAACACGTCGTGCCTCTTGTATGTGTCGCGCCAGTATAAAATTAATACTATGGAGGGTAGCTCAATGTGCCATGTCACTTTTATGCGCCACACCTCTCACCCAATGCGCCGCACCTCCAAAACTGAGAGCCTTTGCTGTGATTTTGCTTCCTTTCTCCAACACGACTTTCACTTTTCTCAATCTTTCTTCTTGGAATGCCAATGAGCTTTTAAACTGTAAAAAATGATTTATATACAAGAAATTTTGATTTTTCCTTCATAAAACCCACTTTTATAACGTTTGCAATGTGACTTACTTTTTCAACTCTGTTTTTTGGGCAGTTTACTTTATTTGTGCCTTTGATGAACTGAATGACTTGATTTTTTTTGTTTGCCTTGCAGGGGATAGAGATACTGAAGCTTGGAAAGGTGACCAGGGTTTCCACTGAAATGATTTACATACAAGAGAACTAAAATTACATGAATTTATACAACAAAAACCTAAAATACTCTATTTTTCTAGGAAACAAGGTTTTGAGGAAAAATACATTTCTGAGCAATTAATTATGAAATTTATTGGTACTGGAACTTTATTCAGCCTCCTCATGCACCTGCTAACTGTCATTGGAAATTTTGAAGACATTTTTTATGAAACCCTAGACCTAATGAAACTGAAACCCTAGAAATGACTCTTGCAATTTTAGAGACAAAAAGTGCTTGCAGATGATCTTGATGAATGGAAATGGGCCAGCAGGTAAAGGACATGAGGGAAAATGTACAACAAGCCACTTTCATCAGATGATCCATGTTCTGAATGGAATGCAACTGACTGAGCGAGACACCTAATATGCAATGCAACAAGAGATTTTGATCTCTAATGGAGGGATGAAGATACCGACACTAACAGATAGAAGGTACAATTCTATTGGGATTGGTACAATAACCTTTAAGAGTGAGTATAGATCCCCTATTTCCCTCAAATATGTCATGTTTGTACTAGTCCTGAAGAACAACCTCATCTTTGTAGTAGTTTTGGAAGACTGTGGCTATGATGTTATCTTCAATAAAGGGAAATCCTTTCTAAGACACATAGATACTAGGCAGGTGAAGCAGATCATGGTTTGTGTGAAGAACCTATATAAAATTTATGTGGAATATTGTGTTTCATTGAGAAGTAAGGTAGATAAATTGCAAAGTCACAATGTCGGTGAACTCTAGCACGGGAAATTCGGCCATTTTCATCATGGGGCCTTAAAAATTATGCAGGAAATAACCGCTGGCCTACCTAAAGGATCACTTGAGTAGTAGGATGTATGCAATGGTTGTACCTTGGGGAAGTATTTAAAATCCACATTCCTTGATCGAGATAGAAAAGAAAATGTAGTCTTAGAGAGAGTCCACTCAGATGTTTGTGGACCCTTCTCGACAGCCTCCAATTCCAGACATAAGTACTATGTTATTTTTATTAATTATTTCTCAAGGAAGTGTTGGATCTTCTTCATGTATAAGAAGGATGAGACATTCTCAAAATTTGTATAATTCAAGGCACTAGTTGAGAAAGACACCATAAAGAAGGTGAAGGCTATCAGGAGTGACAATGGAGGTGAGTATGGTTTGAATGAATTCAAGGATTTTTGTGCCAAAGAAGGAATTTGAAGAGAACTAATAGCTCTCACAACCCACAACAAGATGGGTAGTTGAGAGAAAGAATCAAAGCATTGTGGGAGTTGTGAGAGCTATGCTACGTGACCAAGGCTTTCCACTGCATTTGTGGGAAGATGCATGTAACACAACAATGTACTTACAAAACCAAACTCCTCATCTGATTCTTGATATGATTACACTAGAGGAGGCCTTCTCGGGGACAAATCCATATGTGTCTCATTTCATAATTTTTGAAGCCACTGCTTATTGTCATGTCTCCAAAGATTCAAGGAAGAAACTTGAGTCAATAATAAAGTTGGGAGTTTTTGTGGGTTACACCGAAACTCCACACAATTACTAGATGTACTTACCTTCCCTCAAAATGACAGTTGTGCGAAGGGATGTAAATTTTGATGACGAGAAAGCAATGAGATGATCTCTTGAGAGGGAGTTTCAGATCCCACCAGAAGAGGATATTTTAGCTCCAAAGGAGAAGCCCCATGAAGTTTTGGAGTAGCCACAAATGGAGAAACAGAAAGGAGGCAAAGTGGAGACATCCACTCAAGCATAACCATCTAAAGAAGGTAGAAAAAGAACCTAGGAAGTTGATAGATTGGTGTAGGATGCAAGGGGTAATGTGGGAGATCCTTTAGATTTTCACAGGTAAAGAAGGTCACTTCAGAGGTACGTTGGCTACATGATTCTAATGACTGAGCTTGTAGAGACTGAGCGATCCTCTTTTAAGGAAGCAGTTGAGAAAATAATTTGGGATGATGCAATGGTGAAGAATATGAATCCATCATGACGAACAATGTTTGGGAATTGGTCCCAAGACTAGAAAATAAATTAGTTGTGGGTTCGAGATGGATCTTCAAGGTTAAGCATGCAACTAGAGAAGTATAAGGCTAGATTTATGGCCAAAGGATTCTCTCAAGTTAAGGGAATTTACCATGAGGAAACATTTTCTCTTGTAGCAAGGTATTCATCCATTAGATCAATTATTGCATTGGATGTGCAAATGGGGTGGAAGATCCACTAGATGGATCTAAAAATAGCATTTCTCAATGGTGTTATTAAGGAGGAAATGTACATCGAGAAACTAGAAGGATTTGAGACATTTTATCGGGAGTCTCATGTGTTTAGACTTAGTCAAGCATTGTACGATATCAAAAAGGCACACTGATCTTGGTACACTCAGATGAACAATTATCTCACTAGATTGGGCTTCACCAAAAGTGAAGTGGATGAAAGCCTCTATCATATTTTGGTAGAAGTTAAATTGCTTATCGTTGTTTTATATGTTGATGATTTAATATTAACAAGTGATGAGAAGTTGATCAAATATTGCAAGGAGGACCTTGTAAGGCAATTTGAGATGAAATACATGGGTTTCATGCACTACTTCCTTGGGCTGGAAGTATGGCAAGGAGATGGGGAATTGTTTGTCTCAAGGAAATTATGCCAATGAGACACAACAAAGATTTCACATGGATATTTGTAAGCCCATGGAGACACCTCTACTGACCAATTGGAGGAAGGAGAATACCACTTCAGGTGAAGAGGTTGATGCTACCATTTACTAGCAGCTAGTGGTTTCATTGATGTATCTTGTGAACCCATGATGAGATATGTGTTATGCAGTCAACCAGCTGAGCCAAGTTATGGTTAGATTGACCAAATTGTATTGGAAGGTAGCTAATCATGTTTTACAATACCTCATAGGCACTACCCAATATGGATTGTGGTACAGACAAACAAAGGGAGTGAAGTTGTGTGGCTTCACAGATGTATATTGAGTAGGGAGTCCATCCAACCAAAAGAGTACATCGAGTGGAATTTATAGTGTTGGTTCCACCACAATTTCCTGGTACAACAAGAAGTAGAGTTTTGTGGCGCTCAGCTCAGCGTAAGTTAAATACATGGTTGTGATTCAAGCACCATGTTAGGTGATCCAGATGAGAAAGATACCTGTGGGACTGTTTGGTCAAGAGATGGATCTAACTATGATTATTGTGATAATCGGAGTTGCATTAAGCTCTTTGAGAATCTAATATTTCATGGTTGATATAATCATATAGATATTTGGTATCATAATTTTATGGGATTATGTGCTTAGGAGGACAATGTTGCTACAATACATTCTGATAGAGGAACAAGATGTTGATGTATTAACAATAGCTTTGTCAAGATGGAAGATCAAATTCCACAGGTGTAGAATAGGGGTGGTTGATAATCTTTCTTTTTAAGAGGGAGTATTGAGAGGTGTAGCAAGAAAGGCTCAATTTGAATTAGCCTCGGTAAAATTGAGTAAATTTGAAATTTCCACATCATTAGACAACTTGGAGGTAGTTAGTTGAGGTAACAGGGCTCTTGTCACTCAGTTAGCTCAATAAATTCGAGTTAAGGGCTCGAAGTTAAATTTGCATGTGTTGATTGCTAATTTGTAGCAATCTATTTCAATTATTTCTAATTGTATTCTTTTAAACTAGTTCTAACTGTTGATAAAACTAAGTGGAGGTTAGTTGTGAAGTGGGACAATGATCTAATTCATTGATCATCCAGTTAACTGGTCAATCAACCAAAAATATCTCATTCATGCAAGCAATTCGAATTGCTCAACTGTGGTGGATATTCCAAGGCAATGTAACATCAGTTGTAGACTAATCTTAAGTGTACCAGTGTTGCATGCAATCAATGATCAATCCTTCGTAATTTTAAAATCAATTGGAGGGAAAATCCTAAAAAATAGGGGCCTAATTCCTCAAGATTTGCGCAAGAAAATAGAAGCTCAAGTGGAGAAAAAAATTGACTAAGTCTGGGTTAGATCTTTTCATTGAGAAGAGAGAAAAAATATTCACTTGCAGGTTGAGCTCAGAGTGAGAAAGACATTGTAATACATTCTTTATTCATATTATTAATGCAAGTAGGCTTAAGGGGTTTTTACCAGTTGGTTTCCCCAAGATAAATTTGTGTACTAATTTATCTAATTGATACATATTTGTGAATGTTGTTCTAAATTGTGAATTAATTTCTGCAGAGTAGAAGAGTAGAATCATGTCTCTTGATTTAGATTAAATTTCTTGAGCAGTTGAAATTCTATCACCATATTTCTACATAACTAAACAAGTTGTATTCATCTCATCACTCATTCTCATGTTAAGGGTGTTTTAGAAAAAATATTCTCTAGATGAAGAGACCTTTATCTTCTCAAATTAGATGTAGTCAAGCATGGGGAGGGTTTCATTACAAATTTTCTCATAATATGTATTTCTTTCCTTATTTTTAGAGTCATTTGGGAAGTTTACACCTCTAACTACAGATCGAATTATTGAGGCCAACAAGTTGGAATTGGTGTATGGTAACTTTGTTTTACCTTTTTGAATCATGATCAATTAAACTTTGAGTTCAATTGCATAAATACTACACCTTTTCCTTTCTTTATGGGAATAAATACAGTTATTTCTTGTAAATCTTGTATTTACTATTTATGGTCATTGAAGAATGTTGATATAAACCCAATTTTCAAATATTATAAATAGAGTTTTAATTTTTCCTTGTTTACTTTTCCCTCACTTGTGACATAAATTATGTGCAAGGTCAACACTAAATTTCCATGGATTGGTGGAATCTATCTTGTTTTAGGTTAAGTTTATTAACTCCAATGTGATAGAAGACAATGATAGATACGGTTACAAGGGAAAACCCAAATTCTTTGCTTACAATATGCTCTACTTTGTACATTCTTTGTGATGCTTTAGTAAAACAAAAGTTCACTAAATCATTGTGGCATATCCCTTATTGAGGATTTGTCATTAATAATCCTTCCCAATAGGCATTGTAAAAGGGCCTCAATTCATTTTTTTTCCAAACTTAGAAACAAAAAAAATTGGAGTATAACCTTTGAAGCTTGCGCTAGTTCCCAAAGCTTCAGATCAATAAGAATGGCAATTTATATTTCTTGAAGTTTTAAATATGAATTAGATGACATCATCTATAGTTTCCTACTATCAAAAAATATGAAACCAGGTGGTAGTAGCCATAGTTCTATATAATTTTTGAAAATAGGACAAAAATTCTTTTATGGAAGAGGAATATACCTCGATAATTGAAAAATATAATAAACATTGTGACAAAATATTAACAAAACACAACTTCTACAACACTGATTAACATCTTTTTACCCTTTTCTATTGCAATAAATACTTCAAGCTCTCTATTAGCACTCTGTGATTTCCCTAGGCTGAAAAGGAATCATAGAGGTAAGCCCTTCTGGCTTGGAGAGGCCTCTCTCACGTAAATTACACAATAAATAGGATTTTAGGCTAGGTAATAAGATAAATATATATATATATATATAGAGAGAGAGAGAGAGAGAGAGAGAGAGATTTAGAGGTTTGTTGATGAGAAGAGGGGCAGATCCATTGGTCATAGGGTCATGTCAAATAAGATTTTATCCAATGAGATGATGGAAAAATAGAGGGTTTCTCCACAGGGACAAGGTAGGCATCTTTGGTGGTGGATTTAGATGAAATTTTTGTAAGAGGTGAATGTGTAAAGGGTGAAATACAAAAACAATAGAGCATCAAACCATGGATGAATTCTAAAGTTCTGCTTTAAGTTGAAAACATTGATAACTTGGAAAACTAAAGCAGAGCATCATTAAAGATGAATTCTGAATTAATCATTTGGTTTTCCAAGAAATAAGATGCAGATTAAAGAGATGTAAACACATAGATAACTTACGATATAAAAGGAGCACAAAGTATTTTCCTCTAATCTCAACCAACAAAACCAATTACAATGCTTTTGATATATTTACACATCATAAATTATTCTATCTCCTACCCTAGGTGGTTGAATTCATTGACCAAAGCCAACTTTTAACTAGATACATCCAAAAACTAGTGCATATACTGAAAAATAGGAACTGGTTTCCTTACAACCAATCCAAGCCTAAAACATCACTAACTTGGAATATTGACCAATGAACTTTAAACACATCCAATAAGATAATTTTTCACCTATTTACATAATCTAAACCACTACTAGAAGTCAAAAATTCGAAATTTTAAACAAAATGGAGCTGAATGTTTAGACTTGCAACACATTGAAGTGGATTCCATGCTCTGTATGGTTGCGGCCCTTGTATGTCAAAAGGAAGAAAATGGGTATGCTTCAAATACCCCTGTGATGGTGTTGGACCTCCTAAAAAAGATTCAAAATGCCTGCAGACATCCCTTTAACATGTTCCCCTCTTTCGCAATGCATTGTCTATTTTCGTAGCGCCTCCAAAAACTAAAAAGATAGTGACCTTTCCTTAATGCGAAATGTTGGAAACATCAAAATGGGTGTTGGAACTTTCATATAACTCCATCATGACAAAAAAACTTCTAACTTCACTATCCCACAATTATCAAAATTTATATATGAAAACTACAACAAGTCCCTTGCTGTGTTTTTACAAGTTTCATCAAAATTTTACCTTTTCTAATCTCTCGAGCTAAAAACAAGGTTTCAGAGGTCGGTTGAGGTTTCCTTTTGGAGATTCACCTTTGTACTAGCCTCTGCAAGTAATTCTTACTTACCTCTCTTTCTCTTCATTTAAGCTTCTTTGACTCCAGTAAGCTTCTTCTTCACCAACATGAGTCTTCTTTTTAGGACCAAGTTTTGTACATATAAATTTTTCACTTTCCTATGCAGAGGCAAGTTCCACTTCAGCTTATATTTAGCCCTATCAAGGACCGGTATAACAACTTATACCTCTCTTGATCTAATTAATGTTGTACTCCTTCAAGTTGTTCCAATAGCTTCTCGAATTCCTTATGCTAATCAAAAGCCATAGGCTTAACAATATCCTTTACTTTCATATGAACCTTGGTAGCAGACCTAGTCCTAGGTCTCCTTGAATACTCAATTGGCTCCTTCAGCTCTTTGACATCAATTACGATTTTACCTTTTCCTTTGGCAACATATGTCAATGTTTCCTTTGATGGCTCTTCTCTTCTAGGATGGATAGTTTCTTGAGACACTTTATTCCTAAGCTCCATATTCTCTTGCTGAAAGTAAGCTATTGTCACATCGACCTTGTCCAACTAATCTTGTAACTCCCCAATTTTTTGGCGTTTTTCATCAATTTCCACTTCTCTTTGTGTTCTCTTTGATTCCATAACTTGAATTGGTGGTGATGGAGGAACCGTAGGTAATATCTTGGCTACATCTCTTGTTCTTGGCCCCCTTACCACCTTTTCTTCCTCAAGGGAAAATTGTAGCTTCTTAGCACCTTTCTTACCAACCAATTTTATTTTAGTCAAAGGTTTCGTGGCTGAGCTTGTTGCTACAGGTGAAGCTTTTTCAATCACAATTGAAGGAGTATATTTATTAGTCTTTTAAATATTTGAAGATTGTGTTTCCCATCTTGAAGAAACCAAGAACTCCTACCATGTCTACTTCTTCTTCTCAAGCTCCTTCATTACCAACAATATATTTAATGAAAAATTAAATAAACTGGCCTCAGCTTGACTTTATTTTGTTTGAACTCAGTCAACCATCTTACATAAACTCCTAAATAGATAATAGGGAAGACTCATGGTTTTCTTGCCAGTAAAATGCAATAAGAGCCTAATTTCATAATGATACACCCTACTTAATCGCCCCTCACATGTGACGTACCTTTCAATGACCTCCAATAGTTTTATATCATGATCTTGTAAATAACTTATTGGAATGATTGAACCATACTCTTTCAAGTGTTTTGGCTTGAGAAAGTCCTTGAAATCAACCAAATCAAAATCCATTCCTTTGAACCATTACTCTCCACTCAAAGGTATCTCAGTGGCCTCAGTTATTGATTGATTTGAGACTAGAAAATTCATACTTCCCACCTTTGCTTTTACACCATCAAGACCCCTAGCAAATTCCTTTGTCAACTGAAAATGATATCCCTGAATTCTCTCACAGAATCTCACACACCCTACTTGTTCATAAGCCATTTTGATGGTTGGATCTGCATTGATGGTTGTGATGTCCCAAGTTTTAAAATGTACAATAGCTCCCCTTTTGTGTTTTTTGTCTTCTAGAGTTGACATAGTTTCACTTTTGCAGCAATGGATATTTTAAGGTTATGAACAACTTGTTTAGACAACAATGGAGGTGTTTCAAATCTTGTGAAAATGTCTTAAGATACAACCCAACAATTACACCAAGACTAAAAACTGCAAACTTCTCAGGAAAAACCTAAATACTTCAGAATTTTGTAACTGTTGGCGAGAAATTAAACTAGGGATTGTTGCAGCGCACAAGCCAGAAATGTAGCAGCTAAAGAAATTTGAACTCTAAAACACCTTTGAGCATAAATTTTAAGGGAAAAAGCTTAGTTACAGTCCTTAAACCAACGTAACAATCTACAAGCAAAGGCTTACACAATGAAAAGGAAAATTCGCAGTGAGAAAAGAGGAAAATTTCCCACTTTGTGGATTTGCAGCAGGTTAGGATGAAAACACGGCGCTGAGAAAGGAAAAAAACACAGCGAATTTTAGAAAAGCATCGACGACAAGTTTATTATTTTGCAAGCTCTAAATGGTTCGTGCTAGCTTTTAAATGTAATTTTATAGTTCTATCATGACTAAAGGACAAAGCGAGAACCAAATTTGCACCTGTGAGGGGATTTTGTCTGTCAATATGCAAGAAATTGAGCATTGTGTGGACTTGCAATGCCCCTGCCTCCATTTCGCAATGAAAGAAGTGAATCTCTCGAGCATTTTGATGCCTTAGTGAAGGTCTGAGCACTAAGGCATAATAAGGCAAGTTCAAATGATCAACTTGAATGGCCTGGACTGAGAGTGAACATGTTGATCATGATTTGGAGAGAAAATCACGAATGCACAATGTTTTTTCTAAAAATGCAACGCATTGGGAATTGAAATGACTATCCTGTAACCGCAATCCCCTAATAAGTTCATAAGTTGTTCTTTTGAAATTACATCCAAACTGGTATAAGAAAGACTTCAAATATGTGTCATGATCATTACATAATTTCTTTGGTGAAGACATTATTTCTAAACTTAGGTGGCCTACTAACTATGACTTAAAATGGGACTAACCAACTCACACTAACCAAGGACTTGTAACGTGATTTTTGTACCCTTTTCAAGTGACCAAAGACTTTTCATGACTTCCCTTTGTAAGGAAAAAACATAACTTTAGACATTGGCCTCTTAATTAAAATGAAAATGTTAGAAAATTATATATTACAGAGCAACGGAACACATAAAATATTGCAGAAATATAAACACATAAAATGGATAAAACAAGAGAGACATAGATATATGTGGTTCACCCAGTTTGGGCTATGTACATGGAGCAACAACTAGTCCTTCCTTTTATATTATCTAGCAAACTGAAGACATAGAACCTATAATAGATCCGTTGTAATTCCCTCTCCGCTCTCAATCTCCTCCCTCTTCCTCACTCAGAATACAAATCTACCTAGACGCAATGCAATTCCTCATATATAGCGAGGGGTTATCTTCTAGGGAAAAAAAACCATAAATTAAGCATAAATTCTATTGTCAAATCTTTGCCTAATGAACGGCCTAGATTGACTACGAAATTACAGCATTTTACAAGGCAAATTTACATATATTTTTTTAGCTTTGGGGGCACTACCCCCGATCCCCCCGCCAAGGGGGGGGCTCCCAAAGGTTGCAGCCACCCCCCTTGGACCCCCCTGCAGTGAATATTTTATGGGCGGTGTTGCTGCCCCATTATGAACTGGGGTCCAATGTAGTGATGCCTTTGAATATAGAAGATAATCAGGCTCCACACCCAACAGAAAAGCCTTACATGATACCCAATCTAGAACTAGATATTTTTAAACAATAATAGTTAGTTGATTCATGACTAATATTTACAATTTTGACATTAGATACATAGCAAGACTATCAAGACCAAGATTGCTAGACATAGGACACTAACACACTCTATAACAACTTTAAGTAAAAAAAATAACCTAAGATAGTATGGTTATTTTAAGCATATTGTTAATAGTTTTAAAAACCAAAAACAACTTGTCAAATTGTTGTAGTGGCTACAACCACCCTCCAAAACTTTTCCCATGCTTTGTTTTCGAGCCTCCCTTACAAACTACAACAACTCATCTCGCACTAATCCAGGTACTTGTGCTTCAATTAAGCTTTATTATTTCAATCTTGGCTATTGTTTTCTTACTTGGTCTATTGTCTAATGCACAAGTCGATCTCTTGACTTGATCTTGATCCAGTTCCAAGATTTCCTTGGAGAATTGGGTAATCCTTGACGGAAACGAGCCTTGTTCTCAGGAATTGCTTACTCCAAGATGACAACAAGCCTTGAGCTCAAGAATTTCACGGTATTGGATGGTGACCAACCTTGAGCAGGGACATTGTCCAGAACATGAGAGGCAACCAAGAGCCACTCAACCCAGAAATTGCAAAGAACAAATTGTGCTAAGAAACTGCACAATGCATGAGCCAGAGAGTTGCCTAGTTCTTCCCAGAATTGTGCAATCTCTCTAAGAAATGCATGGCAGTTTTTCCTAAAACTCCAAAGAGTGAAAAAGAAAAAAACATCCCTAAAAGATAGGGATCTACTTTTAGCAACTTGAAGGAGGCACTTGAGTTATTTTGGAAAGTGCCACCAAGTGTCACTTTTTCCTTGATTTGTGGCATGGACATCATAAACCATAAATTGACCAAAAACATGTAAATCGATGCTACTAGATATCATTTTCACATTTGATCTTAGAGCTTTGGCATTCCTGAGGAGATCAAGGAACCTTTGGTGCGATTGTCGTCACTTTTCTGGGTGAGTTTTTATTTCCTAGTATTTTGTTGTTTTTTCTGTCGCCTTTTATTGTTTAGCTTATGAGAGTGTTGCTTCACTTTTTTCTTTGAATGACTACTATAGTTTTAACTTGTTTTAGCTTGTAGAAGTGTTGTTTCAAGTTTTACATTTACTTTCCTAAGTGTCGTAAGTGTTACCCTATTTTTGCA
This sequence comes from Pinus taeda, assembly GCA_000404065.3. NCBI lineage: Eukaryota > Viridiplantae > Streptophyta > Pinopsida > Pinales > Pinaceae > Pinus > Pinus taeda. The sequence continues at coordinate 84,701 of APFE030839505.1, forward strand.
CCAACGATCGTCGTTGCAACAAATTCCTTCATATGCTTCATTTTATTTTAGTTTGATTGATTCCTACACTAGCTTCACCTACATGCATCATCACTAGTTAGATATGCAGTCAACATCACACAATCCTTAAAATATGCTTAGTTTCACACTGCCTTTGGGTAGATCTAGGCTCCCCTTGACAAGATCTCACTTTTCACTGCATGCACTATGAAATTAGGGAGCTCAAGGCATATTCCTTGGCTTCTAGAATTGCGTAGAGGTTTTCCTAGCCTGGCTCCAACTACGGACTAGACATTTCCAGAAGCCAATGCCCAATCTTGGCCACTAAGACTGCAAAATGCACAGTCTCTCCGGAATTTTGACCAAGACTGAACTGTGCATTGCACAGTTCCAATCAGTAAGCCTCCCCACTGATTCCTAAGATTGTGTAATGCATAGTTCCAGCAGGTGTCCGTTGACCTCTCTGAACCAACATTGTGTAGTTTGTCCCATCATGAGCTCGGTTTGTTTCAATTAACATGGAATACAAGAGATTTTCATCAAAGGAAACCATCGAGAGCCATACTAGGGAAGCAATTGAGCAGATATCAGTTAATCTACTAGTCTATACAGACACTCACTTGTTCATTGAGAAGTGTACAACAATGACATGGAAACAAATCAACGATACTTTTGCAGAGGAATTCAAGGAAGAATTAGAGGATCAGCATGTTTACCTTAGCATCCACCAGATGAGATTATACAATGTTGCATGTAGGTACCCCGTCTTCTCATGTACGGACATTATCAACTAGATAGTCTCACACATAGATTGATAGAAAATGACTTTGATAAGTCCAAGTGGGAAAGCGCTTGCCACCTTCAAGGCGAAGAAATTTCAACAGATGTATCATTTACCTTAGCGGGTGAAGCACATGGACTAATTTTTCTATTCCACCCCCAAAGTGCTGGGTGAAAGAGTAGTCCAAGTTTAGACAGAAACCCAACCATGTTTACATGAAAAAGTCTCTCAAGAAGGCTTATTAATTCTTAATCATATTTGCCTGCAGAATCTTGGTCAAGAGAACACAAAAACCTTTCTTGAAGGTTGGGTAGTCATGTTAGACCAGTTTGTGAATGATGGGGAGCCATTAGACTAGTCAGACTTGTTGGATCATCAGTTGAATATCCATGTGAATAATGCTCGCAATCTGCCTAAGAATGAGCAAGAAATATTCTCCATGTTTGCATACTTACTTGATGCAATCTATGCCCAGTCGTAGTTCCCTGGCGTGAGCTGGACATGGACACCTAAGGAGATTGTCGTCAATGTTCATTGCAAGTTTCTTTCTGACTATAGCTATCGAGGAGTGATGGAAAATAACTAACTATTTCATTATCTCATTGTTAAAGCATAGCTTTGAGAAATATCCCTCTTGCATGTCCCATGAAGATATGGAGGTGATAGTGAATATCGCAGATTGGCATGCCTCACTAGGTGGCACCTTTTTCAAAGTGTATGGCGGAGAGAAGACTCCAAGTGTTCTACCAAGGTATGCCATTGATAATTTGGTCATGTAAGAGATATCATATCCTTTGTGGATTGAATTGTACAATATTAATATCTTTAAGAATGAAGATGCCCAAGCTAAGGAGATAGTAGGATTTGAGTTTGGCACCAAAGACTTTAATCCATATGATCCCCATGGTATTTGCAAGTACCACTGAAAGAGCATGCTTCCCATGGATCCATGTGACATTTCATTAGGTGGAGGAGGACCCTTGGAGGTACTATTATAATGCTTCTAGACTCAATGAATTGGTAAGTGTAACAACAACTTGGAAAGTTTCTTTGCAGACAGCAACAGCACAAGATGCAACAAAAACAACAACAATATGCAGCAATCCAATGTAGGACAAGGGAAAGAGGAATATTTCTAAGGACCCAGGGGTAGAGAAAAGATACAAGATGAAGAGAGATCCTCTGTTGGAGAAATAATCTTTGGCATTGGAGGCAAAGAGGGAGCAGCGAAGAAAGAGAGCAGAGAAAAGGAAGAATGAAAAGCATAGGCTGCAGGAAGTAGAACTGAAGTTGTAGGAGATAGAGAAGAAGTTGAAGGAAGAATAGGAGTTGAGGAGGAGAGAAAGAGAAGAGAAGCAGAAACAGGAGGAAGAAGAAAGCAAAGATGCAATGGTAGAGAAAACATCGCCCATACATATTAAGGAGTTGAAACAACCAGTAGTTGAGGAAGAGGGTGAACAGATGCAAGATTGGGAGCTTTCTCAATGGATTGAGCAACTGATTGAAGTGACAAACATGGAGTTGGAGCAAGAGCCACAAAATGAAGACATTAACCTTATGCCACGAGCACCAGAGGTTATCTCTCAGTCTTTGCCACCTCCAGTGTCAAAACTAGTCCCGAGCGAGAAAGGATAAGTTGTTCTCCTTGATGATGATGTAGTTTTGATGTTTACAATCTATCATTTGACGAGATGCAAAAGAGGATTGTATAAGAGTGGAGGAAGCAATTTCTGGATGATCAAGCATCACCTACATTCATCAAGGAAAGGGTGATTGTGCTAGACATCAGGAAGCATCCAAATGCCCTTGTCAATGCTAGCTTGGCCTATGCAGGAGCAACAAGCTCGAATGTTAAGTTCCTGTTGACTAAGAATGAACAAATGGAAAATAATTTGTAGGATTCTAGGAAAGAGGTAGAACAAATTTGGGAGAAGAATGTAGTTTCCACAATGGGAGAGACGAGGAAAGTGATACTCAATGAAGTATCAACACTTGAAAGTACCATGCGGAAGCTCTATGGCACATTTTTCATTGTGAATAAAGTAGTTGTCTATGTGCATGGGATATAGCAGTGGAGCAAAGAGTTTTTCAAAACCTCAAGAACATACATGCTTCCATCGCCCATGTAAAGGAGTGGACAATGTGGTATAAAGGGGCCCTGCTTCACTTAGAAAAGAAGATGAAGCCATAGGAAAAGTTGGATAAAGCAAAGGTTCAAATCTTGATCTATAAATGCAAATAGCACACCCCATTCATCAGCAACATACATGCCTCATATGCAGCGTTGTATAACAGTTAGGATGTTATGGTGAGAATGCAAAGGATACCATCAATCGTTTCCCTCATCGAGAATAGACCCAAGAACCAAGTCTGGCTATAGATCGATGAGTACATGGAGCATCTAAGGCAGGAGGTCACTGAGGAAGACTTGGAGTTGAGTGCATATAACATGCATAAGTACATTGGTGGTCTGGTCATGGTAAACACCATGATGCACATTCTTCAGAGTGAGTTGGATATAGGTTCCAAAACCATATACCCAAATGCCATGGAGGCAAGAATCTGCTATCAAAAAGACACCGTCAAGCAGTATGGGGACATCATCACACAGTACCAAGTTTGGCATCAATATATGACCAAGAAGCACTAAGTGAAGGTTTTCGAGTTGGTCTTTCCCCAAACTTTAGATTCATAATGTTTTGTCCTGTTAGGTTGTATCTAGCCCATTTTATCTTACATGGGTACATGTGGAGATTGTAATATTATTTGTTCCAAATATATTTTAAGTGAAATTCCAAGTTTCATTAATGGAATGTGAAAGGTCATAATTTTATCTAGTGAGTTACTTGTAAGGGAGTTGAAGAGTCATGAGGGTAGTCAAAGAGTCACAAAGCAGAATGGCAAGGGTCACCCCACCCTTTGTTATAAATAGAACCTCATAACTCATAGAACGAGCTTTTGGGAGCCATGATTTTTGCTAGGCTTAGGGTTAGAAAAGGCTTGGGAGTATTGTGATGATCCTTGTCTTCTCCACAACATAGAGCAAGTATACTTCTTTGGAGGAGTAGGTGTTTTTGACTGTAATGTTCCACTATTGGGGATAGTGGTCATCAATGGTGTATATGGATGGAAATTTCACTTATAATAATAATATCAGAGCCAACACACTTTCATGCATATGTTGTTATTTTAGTTGGACTATTCTATTTTCTTTGAAAATGCATGTTGTTTAACTTATGCATTTTCTTATGAACTACTTTGTATGCAATTAGGAAAATCCTGTTGAATGTGTGGTTTTGGATTAACCCGTCACTTTAATTTGTGCACTATTTCGCATTTTAGCTTGTGATGTCATTCCGCTCGTGTGTTCCTTTCAAGTTGCGTACTATTACAGGCTTCCAAGGGGTGCACTTCCTTTTCCCCTCCATGTGTTAGAACCTTCATCCATGGCACTTGACTCTCCACATGGTCACACACTTTCTCTCACCCAAAGTTATATTATTGATATTTGAACACTACTGTGATCAAGGCATTACACTACCACCCACTGTTGGGACTCCTACTCCAAACGGTTTGAGGTCTAGTTGGGACTTCATATTGGGGAGATCCCCTTAATATTGGCAACTCCAGCACCGTCAATATTTCTGGTGCTAGGAGGAGGGCCAGATGACAAGCTGCACCCTTGAAGTCAGTTTTGAATTTCCGCACATATTTCGTGACTTCTGTTGAAATCATAACTCCGACATGTTTTTCTCATGCTATTGATTTTGAAGCTCCCCCGAGCATTATATCTGACTTGTAAAAATATAATTTCAATGGAGATAATGGAACACCCTTGTTCAGGCACATTGTTTCCTTTGTTGGCTTCTATGTTAGGCATGATGTCCCCTCTGATGACATTTCTTGTGGTTTGTTTTCTTTCACGTTCGAAGGGTGTGCAAGTCAATGGTGTCACACATTGTCTGCAACCTATATACACTCTTTTTATCACATGTTCATAGAATTATGTCGTGCTTTCATTCTTTATTACTATAAAGAACTTAATAAATAAAAAATTAAAATTGTGAAAATCATCGGATGAATCTCTTGAAGTTTTTCACAATCGTTTTCTTCACTACTGTGATGAACTTCCTGAAGATGAAGTTGACTCAGAATTTCTGAAGGAAAGATTTCAATATCTTGTTTATATTTATGAGAATTCACATGAGTTAGAATCATTCAAACATATCCCAACATACCTTGGTCCAAATTTGAGATATGAGGTTGCTTCCCCAAGTGACCTTTCATCCCCTTCTCATCAAGTAGCTCTAGCTCCACAAGTCAAGGTGGGAGAAGTTGAGAACCTACCTGTTGATCTATCACCATCTCCTCCTGACCCACCTGTTCAATATTTATGCATAGATTTGGACTGTAACCCTGATGGTTGTCATGTCGTCTTATCTCCTTATTCTTCATAATTTGGTTCCTTTGACCCTCTAGATTTTGGTGTGTTTTGTTCATCTATCTCGGATCTCACATGTGATGTTCATGAGGATCAAGTTTTGGATGGAATTGGTGTTGAACATCCAACCTGCACTATCATTTTTTATGAGTATGTGTGGTAGTCTGAACAAGAATCTACAGTGAAGGATGACCTCCTTCTAGCAGCACCTGGTCTACTTTATCCTAACATCTTCCACAATTCTGCTAGTTTTGTTCCATTTTGTGAAAATTAATTTCTAGATGTTTTTATTTCTGATCATTCGCAAAACATGTGGAATGCTAGTTTTTCATTTGATTGAAAAGAGGACAAATCTATCTTCCCCGATCCACCCAATCTATCATCTAACATTTATTGAAACGTAGAGGGTGAAATTTCCCATTTTCCATCATCCCCTCTTTATGATTTGTCAGATCATGAGGATGTCGGTGTCCATCATCTTAAGTTTTCTGATCGTGGTTGTCATGGTCTTTTCATTCATTCATTTGATCATGATTCTAATTTGTATATTGTTGATCTTCCTAGGCAACTGGTCTCTGATGATCCATCTTCTGATGAATTGAAAACTCCTCGAGTTGTTGAGGCACTTTAGCTCGAGCTGATGGTTATGTCAGGTTCTCATAACCTTCAGGTTAGTTCCACTTCTGATCATAAATTTGTTGAACTTTTCTAGGCTCATCATCACTCTGTTGTTTACACTCAAGGTAAATCTATCTCACAATTTTCGCATCCTCCACCAGAATCAGACGATCCTATTGCATGTGCATTAGAGGAGTCATATGTAGCAAGAAATGTTGTGAAATGGAAGTTTTCTTATTTATTTAAGTTTGATCATTTCTCAAGTCCGAAGATGTGTGTATCCTTGTCTTCCACACACAATGTGATAGGACACCATGATACATCCGCAAAGTGCCTTTCATGTGCTTTCAATTTTTTCTTTTATTTGGATGCATTGAATCTTCGAACGCATAGGTTTTCATTGTCATTTCTTTCTTGTTGGTTGGTTTACTTGCATATCTTTCTTGTCAGTCATGCTTTCGCCTACATGGGCCAACCAATGTGCTGATGGTGGCATTGGAAATATCACTTCTTGTAAGTTGGCCCATGCTCTACTTACGTTAGGAGTAGGAGTAGCGTTTTCTTTTCTTTCTTGTTTCTTGTATCACTTACATTGATTTGCTTTGTCTTGCTTCTTTCCTTTGCTTGTTTTATTTTGCACCTGTAGGTTAGCTTCCGCATGAAACCATGTTTGGCTTCTTAGATAAGCAGGGTGAAACCTAAGAGAAACTTGTACAACTATCAACACTTGGTTATTTGTCTATTCCCTCTCTTTATGTCAATATTGAATTTATTCTAGTCAATGATACCCTAATTGAAAATACGGTCCTTTCAGAGAGAATCATGGTGAAATAATGATGCTTGCACCCTTAACTAGTACCACCTACACTAATCAGTTTTCTATATTTGGTTAACCCTTGTCAACTCAGTCAAGTAGAGTAAGGAGAGGGGGGAAACATTAACAACTATGTTAGAGGTATATATAAATGTCCTTATCTGAAGGGAAAACCTCCTTTTCTCTCAATAAGTCAAGATCCCTCTTCTGCATCATGAAATAAATAAGTTCCTATGCACAGTTCTTTGAAAAATTAAAAAATGTAAAAATAAGATAAAGGGTGAAATAAGAGAAAGGCTTCCTATTTAGAGAGGTGAAGCAAGTAACTCCATCGAGGTATTGTCCAATCTCACTGGAAACAGAGCAATGCTTTTGTTTCTGAAGTGACTCCATCGAGGTAATATCTAGGCCTACTGACAATGGAGCAACACGAGAGATGAAACTAAAACTCGAACATAATATTTTACTTGCACATCTATATACGCCTCATCCCAAATTGAAACAACTCATTTTGACTTCACTTGGTATGTGCGTTGTCGATAAAGAGAATGGTAGGGACTACATCTTTAACTCAAGTTAAATGAAGGAGCTATGATAATCAAAGAATTGAACAATACCTCTGAAGGAGTTAGAATCTCTTTGCACAAGCCAAGGTCCATACAGAGAGTGGGAGTTATACTTGTGTATCACCAATGTTGTAGCGGCTAAATTCACCCTCCAAAATTTTTCCCATGCTTCATTTTGTAGCCTCTCTTACAAACCACAACAGCTCATTTTGCACTGATCCAGGTACTTTTGCTTCAGATGAGCTTTATTCTTTTGACTCGTCTTGATCTAGTTCCAGGCTTTCCTTGGAGAATTGTGCAATTCTTGAGGGAAACTAGCCTTGCTCTATGGAATTTCACAGTCCAAGCTGACAGTGAGCTTTGAGCTGAAGAATTGCACAACACTGGATGGAAGCTAGCCTTCAGCTGGGAAATTGTGTAGAACATGAGAGGCTGCCCAGAGCCACTCAACCCAAAAATTGAGCAGAACCAACTATGCTCAGAAACTATGCAATGCATGAGCTAGAGAGTTTCTTGGTTCTTCCCAGAACTACGCAATCTCTCCAAGCAAGGCATGGCAATGTTTCCTAAAAATAAAAAAGCAAAAAAGTATCCCTAAAACATAGGGATCTATTTTTAGCAGCCCGAAGGAGGCACTTGACTTATTTTGGAAATTATCACCAAGTGTCACTTTTTCCTTGATTTATGGCATGTGCGTCATGAACCCTAAATTAACCAAAAATATTTAATTGATGCTGCTAGAGCTCATTTTCACATTTGATCTTTGAGATCTCACATTCTCGAGGAGATCAAGGAACCTTCGGTGTGATCATCGTCGCTCTTCTGTATGAGTTTTGCTTTGCTAGACTTTTGCTTCTTTTCCTATTTCATTTTGTTGTTTAGCTTGTGAGAGTGCTTTTTCACTTGTTTCTTTAAACTTCTACCATCATTTTTTTTTTTAGATTTTATAAGTGTTGTTTCAAGTTTTAAATTTCCTTTCCCAAGTGTCATATGTATTACCCTGTTTTTGGAGCAACGATTTCCATTGCGATGAATCCCTTCATATGATTCATTTTCCTCCGGTTTCATTGATTTTGGCACTTGTTTCACTTGTATGCATCATCACTTGGTCAGATCTAAACTCAGTATCACACCATCCTTTAGATCTGCCCAATTTTCACACTCTCTTTGGGTAGATCTGGGCTCCCCTTGCCCGGATCTCACCTTTCATTGCATGCACTGCACAATTTGGGAGCTCAATGCCTCTTCCTTGGCTTTTGGAATTGCACAGAGGTTCTCCTAGCCTAGCTCCAATTGAGCAATGTGCATTTCGAGGATCCATCGTCTAAGCTTGGCCACTAAGACTATGAAATGTGCAGTCTCCCCTAGCCTTGGCCCAAGACTGAACTGCAAGTTATGTTGTTGCAATCAGCAAGCCTCCCCACTGATTGTTGGGACTGTGTAATGTGCAGTTCTAGCACCCAGCCAGTGACATTTGGGAACCAAAGTTGCACAGTTTGTCCCATTATGAGCCTGGTTTGTTGCTTTGTCTTGTCTTGAAGTTGTTTTTGTTTTAAGTTGACATTTTCTTTCCATGAGTGTCCTCTCTGTCCCACAAGTACAACAGTTGTTGAGAATCTCTCTAGAAGTCACAGTTAACATGGAATCCAAGGGAGTTGCATCAAAGAAACCACCAAGAAAAGTATTGGGGAAGCAATTGAGTAGATATTAGTTAATCTACTAGTCTATGCAGACACTTAGTTTTTCATTGAGAAGGGTACAGTATTGACATGGCAGCAAATCAAGGATACTTTTGGTACCCCATCTTCCCATCTGTGGACATTATCAACATGATAGTCTCACACATAGATGTATAGACAATGACTTTGAGCAGCGCCAGTAGGAAAGAGCTCTCCACCTTTAGGGCGAAGAACTTTCAGCAGATGTATCATTTACCTTAGTTGGTGAAGCATATGGACTCATTTTTCTATGCTATCCACAACGTTTTGAACACTAGATACATCATTAATAGTTGGGTGAAAGAGTCATCCAAGTTTAGACAGACACCCAACCATGTTTACATGACAAAGTCTCTCAGGAAGGCTTATCAATTCTTGATCATCTTTTCCTGTAGAATATATGGTCAACAAAACACATAAACCTTTCTTGAAGGTTGGGTAGTCATGTTGGACCAGTTGGTGAATGATGGGAAGCCATTCAACTAGTAAAAATTGTTAGGTCATCAGTTGAAGATCCATGTGACTAATGCCAAAAATATGCCTAAGAATTAGAAAGCAAGATTCTACATGCCTGCATACTTACTTGATTCATTTTGTGCCCAACAGGAGTTCCCTAGCATGAGCTATGCATGGACACTTAAGGAGACTGTTGATGAGCCCCAAAATTGGTAACTTGTTGGGCTCATTTGGCCTAATTATCCTTGTTCAGTCCTTATTCAATCCTTAATTTTCCATAGCTTATGCATTATTTTCAGTATGTTTATGTCATTTTTACGAATAAGGGTGGTCACTCTTCCTAGGTGGCTAACACGTGCTCATTTCAGGTTTTTTGACACATGTTGGAGCAAAACCAAGCAATCATGGGCTAAAAGACAGCCAAGCCTGAGGTGAGGATTCATAGGGGGGTTTTCTATGGCATTAAATAACCCTTCCTTGGGATCTTCACCCCCAACTCCGAGCTCCAAAGACAAGCAAAACCGAATCTAGAAGGCAGCCAAGCATATTTTGGAAGGGACTGTCTAACTCATAGTTGGGACAGCCGAGTTCCACAGATTGAGGAGGCCAGCTAGGGCCCTCGTGATGTATAAATGTTGATGCCTCAGCCTTCATAAGGTACTTTTTTGAAACCATTGCATATTTTTCACCACAATGCTGTTAGCTTTACTTTGTTCTCTTGTAGCCATTTTTGGCATAACCCTTATGAGTATTTTTTGATAATGAGAAGCAGTCTGATTTTACATCAATTCTGAGTTTTCTATAGGAGCCATAACCCTCAGGGTTGGGCCCAACCTAAGAGCCTAGGGCTTCCTTTCTGTACTATTACTTTTCCTTTATGCATCACTGTTTCGCTTTATGCATTTGAAACGTATTTCTGTTAAGCAGATTTAGTTATGTTGCTTGGATAGATCATTGTTTATGAATAGAATTGCTTCAGGTGTTTTGGCAAGATAATAACAGAAAAAGCTCCAAAGAAGAGGGACAACCACACTCTCGGTTTCACCTCATCCTTATTGGATTAGGGGCTGGAATTGAAGAAACAGTGTTGCCCCAACAAAAACACTAGTTTGCTTGACCATGCAATCCTTAGTGTACTGTTTTCCTTTGTAGAAATTAGTTATGGGTTCAGATATCTGAAATGTTTCTTTGCACATTTGATGTACATGGTTTTCTTTCCAACAAAGCTATTGTTCATTCATGTTATTGATATTCAGACTAGATTAGCTAGGACTTTGATCATTTGCAAGACTTTGTTGATTCGGTTGAATGTACACCATGCAGGGCATCTCCACCACTCTTTCATCCACCTAAACGTCATTTGAGCCACCTTTTCCATCTCCTAGCTGGGTTTCTCGTCTCCCATCTGTCCTTTTCCCACGTAACCTTGCCTACTTGCTCAATCATTGCCTTAGCCTTCTTCAAGCCAAGTCAGCCTTCTACACCTTCTCACCACTCCACCCACCAGTTTCTGGGTTACTCCAGGGCCCTATCCTACCTCCTTATCCATCCATGCATCTTCCCTCACTCACCCATCCTATAAAATCCTCTTTTTAAACATCCTGTAGAAATTTTTGAACATCGTATAGAAATCTCTGAACATCCTGTAGAACCCCTGCAAACTTCCTGTAGAAGCTCACGAATGAGGTTTCTTGATAGCCAAACTTTGTGAAACTCTCTAGAAGGGTGTTGGGGACTCCTTAGATCCTCTCTGAACCTTCCCAACATTTTCCAAGCATTCCTCCTCCTTGATCCACCCCTACACAGTCAAGAACAGTGAAAGCATATGCATGATAAAACTGACAACTTAATCAAAATTACAAAAATATGTTTTCTTAGGACAGAGGTAGTTTAAGCACATGTATTTTACCTTCATAGAAGTAATGGAATCTCTTTCTGTAGTTTGTATGCTCATCCTTGCATCAGTAGGACTATCTGGTAGAATTAGGGTTTGCGCTTTTCTCCAGATTTTCAATCTCTTTTCGCAAATAGATTAGCTTTCTTGGAGTTAGCTTTCATCCATCAATTACAAAGCTTCTTCTAAGAGCTCATAGAAGTTGGCTTAAGCTCCTAACTAACTTGTGCCAGCTGACCAAGTGACAGCTGCGACAAGAGCTAGTACTTGTGAATACAGCACCGTCGCTTCCAAGTTTGTTACGAACGACCGGGTTGATAAAAGTAAAGAAGGGAGTCCCAGGAGTTGCAGCATTATTGCTGCAATACTAGAGCCCACCATCTTTTTGGCGCCGTTTCCAGGGATGTTGGCATTATGATTCTAGTTTGGCTCTATGGTACATGTGTTGTACTTGATGGCAACTCACTCATGTGGCAGATCTCAGTTCAGGCACTCACAATCATTGAAAATGAGATACCCGTAGGTGATCCTAAGAAAATTTGCGGACCCGCAGGTACGTCGACCAAGAAGTGCGGACATACACACAGGTGCTCCATTCAGAAGGTGCGGACCCCAATTTCACTCACTCCAATGTAGAAAAGCGCATGCACGTGGGAATCTTTATGAATGGTCCATGGTATTTAGCCCAACATATTTGATCCTATGGTTTTGCATCTAAAAATATTGATCCAAGGTATTGGGTTCCTAGTATTGAATACCTATGGTTTTGGACCATGGTTTGAGGAAAGGCTTGCCTATAAAAAGGAAAGGAGATCTCTTGGCTTCACACTAGTGAAATTTGAATATCTTAAGATCTGAAATTTTGGGTGATTGGTTTTTAAAAAGCTAGATCTAAATCAAGGAGAAAACTTAAGGCGAATCTATTGATAGGTCGTGATCTCTCAGGCGCATGAACAGATATGTGGATCTGACAGACTGTGGCACATTGGAGGACTATTAATCTAGCCCTAATCATAAGTTCGCAGGCAATCCACAGCGTAAGTGCAGGGGTACACAGCACAAAAGAAGGCGCAGTGCGAAGTACGCAACACAGAAGAAGACACAGTGTGGAGGTACACTGTCAGACAGACAGTGCAGCTGCGGATTTGAGCAGAAGTACGCAGAGCACAAGAAATATCAGGTGCGGATCTGCGCACTTTAGACACAGAAGAGCTGCAGATATCCGCAGGTTTATATTGTTCAAGTTGCAGAGTTTTCCTTGAAGTATTTGTTGGCTTCCTTTTTATCTATTTGTTGTAGAGTTCTAAGTTTAGTTTACTGGTATTGCCTTTCTGTTTACAGCATTCTGTGAAATTGGGTGATTCATTGGTTGATTGTATAAGGAGTTTGGTTGATTCATATGTACTTGTTGATTATTTGATGTCCATGGATCCAGTTTGAAAATTAATGAAACGTGGTCCTTAAAGAAGTAAAAAGAGCAAAGGGGGTTGTAGCTCCCTTCCAGGAGAGACTGGAAAACGAGAGAGGGTTGTAGCTCTCTACAGGTTGCAGCCTACGTACCAATAAAGGACTGCACCAGTACAAAATCATTGTAAAAGAAGTTTCTAATTGAAAGAAGATAGAGACATATTGCAGCAGGTGGTTTTCACCCACATTGGGTTTCCACCTTATATTTGGTGTTCGTTGGTGTGATTATTTGTCTTTCTTGTTCTTGCTCATTATTATATGGTACTGACATACAAACTAATGATCAATATCTGAAGAATAAATTAAAGTATAAATCTGGAGGGTATATTGAAAAGAATTTAATAATACTGATTCACCCCCCCTCTCAGTATTATTTCCAACAGGGGAAGCGTCATAGTATTGGTGATTGTTTCTTTTCTTCTATTTTTTTTCCTACAACCTTCTGCTAAGTAGTTTATTTCATTTCCATTCTTCAATTTCATTTCCGCAAAAGTAGAATAGACATTTCCTGCTTTCATAGATTAGCATTTCAATTCCGAAATTTAAATTCTGCAAGCGTAGATTAGCATTTCAATTCCGCAATTTCAATTTTGCAAGCGTATCTTAGCACTTCATTCCTACAATTTCATTTGAGAAAAATAGATTAGTCCTTTCCTGCTTTCATTTCAATTCTGCATTTTCATTTCAACAAGATAGTTAGTTGCAGTTCAATCTATTTTAGTTTTGCAGGTACCAGCCGAGAAAAAAAAAGCAAAAGCAATCAAAAAAGTCTTTCCATTTCATGCCTCGTAGGAACAGAGATAAAACCGGCAAATTTTTACCCAACACCCCCACCACATCACTGAGTCAACCTTCTCTCTTCTCTGGTGACAGTGAGCTAGAAGAACCTATAGGTGAACCTCTTGAGATATACGAAGATCCTATAATAGAAGAAGAGTTAGGGAAAATCCATCTGAAGCCATGGCTGAAAACCGAAACGGTAGAAGAGAAGATGAGAGAATAGAAGGTGCCTTTCCCATCCGAGAGACCAATGGAGAAATGAAAATGAAAAACATGAGTCCCTCTACTCTACCTCACTTCCATGGACTGACTACTGAAGACCTTGATACCTTCCCGTTTGAGTTTGATGTCCTTTGTCGAACTTATGACTATGCTGAGGATGAGAAAAAGTTGAAACTCTTTCCCTCTACCCTCAAGGACGTGGCACTACGCTGGTTCATGGGGTTACCTGGAAATAGTATCACCACTTGGGCTCAGATGCAGCGAGCTTTCAATACCAAGTACCGGGACTATTGTAGATCCAAGGAAACTAAGGGAGAAATCTTTTAGATGACCATGGGAAGCGATGAATCTTTAGAAGACTACAAGGAAAGGTTCCAACTCAGTTATAAATGGGCCAGGTGCACACTTGACCCGGAATCTCTGAAGTTGGTTCTGCTCCGAGGAGTCCCTGATGACCTTCTAGACACCCTTAACATGCTGGCTAGAGGAGACATCTACCAACTACCTTACGAGGACATAAAGACCGTGTTTAGAAACCATTCTAGGGCGTCCCGGAAGAGAGGTAGGGGGAATCATCTTTCAGCTAGTACCTCTTTCTCCAAGCATGAGTTTGCTAACCAGATGGAAGACCTCAAGAGCGAAATGAGACAGACTATTGCCAAGCAACTTGATACCTTCTGAATTCAGCAAAAGAAAGAAGACGCTGAGAGGGCTTTGGCCATTTTTTGTCCTAGATGCACGAGGAAGCATCCCAAGAATGAGTGCCCATTGCACTCAGTAGAGGTATGTTTCGTTTGTGAGGAAGACCACCCCACCAACCAATGCCCTACATTGTCGAGATTTAAAGCCATGTACCTAGGGACTGAGGTGGCTACTGAACCTCTCTACTTCCCCAACCAAAGGAGGCCACATGGACCCAGACCTTATCAGCAGGGGATGCAAGGGCCATCCCAAGCTTATTACAACCCCAACCAATCCACTCATATACCTTCTTGGGGCCCCCCTGCTCATCCTTCCTAGTTTGCACCTCCTCCGTGGTCTTATCCATCTCCATACCACACTCAACCTCCTTCTCACTCGTTTCACTCTCATGCCTAGCCACAACCTCAGTGGAATGCACCTCAACCAGGGTGGAGGCCCCAATACAACACTCCTCCCGCCATTTCTGCCTCCACCACCGGCTCAACCACAACCATTACCTCCTGCTCCTCCAAGACAACCCCAGATGCCTGCTCAACCGAACCCGAACCCCAACAACAGACAGGCCCAACAGGATATTACTGGGGAAACAACATGCCATACCCATGCAGTGGAGATCCAGGAGATTAACCTACGATCTGGGAAGGTCCTTCCAGAGCGCCAACCTCCTCCCCTAGAGGAGGAGGAAGAGAAACAGGAAAGTGAACCCCAAGCCATTCCACCCTTTCCTGAGCGACTCACAGTAA
This sequence comes from Pinus taeda, assembly GCA_000404065.3. Lineage (NCBI taxonomy): Eukaryota > Viridiplantae > Streptophyta > Pinopsida > Pinales > Pinaceae > Pinus > Pinus taeda. Next base: position 99,903 of record APFE030839505.1, read on the forward strand.
CCACACAACCCAACCCAGAAGAGGATGAGCTTCTGGGAGAGCTCAAGCAGTTGTGTGTGAAAATACCACTTCTCCAGGCCATAAAAGATGTACCGATATACAACAAATTGATTAAGGAGAAGTGTTTCAGGCACCCAGGCAGACGTAAGAAAGATGCCTCAACCATCAATGTCATAGGACAACTGTCTGATCTCATGTTGGGGCAAGTAATCTGTCCAAAGTATTTGCACCCTGGGAGTCTTGTAGTTGATGTCCACATCAATGGCACCATTATACCCCACACTTTGATTGATCTAGGGGCCGCCATTAATGTGATGACCAGGGACACCATGCTTAATCTCAACCTTCAGAGTTCCCTAAGGAAGACCTCGATAGTGCTACAATTGGCAGACCGCTCCACCGTGACTTCCGAAGGGATTGTGGAAGATGTCTTGGTCTCCGTTGACTCCAGGGAATACCCTGTGGACTTTTTGGTCCTTCAGCCAAAGGCAAAACTCATGGGATATCCCCTCATTTTGGGAAGGCCTTGGCTAGCTACTGCAGATGCTTACATCAACTGTCGAGCGGAAGCATGACCATCAAAAATGGGCCTATGTCCAAACAGTTGTTCCTATACCCTCCTGCCCGACCTCTGCTAGAACATGACTTACCCCTCTAGTTGGACGAATGAGAAGAGGATGAGGTCTACTCTGCACCATTATGCACAGTAGAGGCCACCAGGGGAGGTCCTCCAACGGAGGATGATTTGATTGAGAAATTAATCCAAAATCCTCCCCCTGGTGCACTATCCTTGGAAGAGTTGATGGAAGATACCCAAGCCAATGCTTTAGTGGACCTATGTGGGACTGATCTGACCACTCCCAGAGTTAAGAATGTGGAGTTTGGCCCTGAGAGGACTTTGAAGATAAGCTCCTCTCTCTCTCCCTCTCAGGAAAAGGAGCTATGTAGCCTCTTGACCCGCCATTTGGAGGATTTTGCCTGGAGCTACAAAGAAATGAAGGGAATCCATCCCTCGGTCTGTACCCATCATATCTACATTAAGGAGGACTGTAAACCAGTTAGGAAACCTCAGAGGAGAATGAATCCAGCCGTCAAGGACATTGTTAAAGAAAAAGTGCAAAAATTGTTGGATGCAGGATTCATCTACCCCATCTCGGATAGCGAATGGGTTTCCCTCTGGTGTTGGTACCCAAGAAAAATGGGAAATGGAGAATCTGTGTGGACTACAGAGAACTGAACAAAGCCACCAAGAAAGACCACTTCCCTTTACCTTTCATAGATCAAGTGTTTGGATGGTCTGGCAGGGAAGAGGTTTTTCTCTTTCCTAGATGGGTTCAGCGGGTATAATCAGATCCAAATCAGCCTGGAGGACCAAGATAAGACCACCTTCACTTCTCCATGGGGTACCTTTGCCTACCGCATCCTTCCCTTTGGGCTATGTAATGCCCCTGCCACTTTCCAAAGAGCTGTATTAACCATCTTTGCCGAGTTGGTCCATGATTCGGTGGAAATCTATATGTATGACTTTACTCCTTACGGGTCTAGCTTCCAGGAAGCCTTGTCCAACCTGGGAAAAGTTTTGAGCAAGTGCATTGAGATGAACCTGTCCCTCATCCCTGAAAAATGTGAATTCCTGATCACTGAAGGGACCGTGTTAGGTCATACCATTTCTCGCCAGGGATTACAGGTGGATCCCAGTAAAATTGCTATCATCAAAAAGGTTCCACCTCCTCAGAAGGTGAGAGATGTTCGGAGTTTCCTAGGCTTAGTGGGATATTACAGAAGATTCATTAAAGACTTTAGTAAGCTAGCCTTGCCATTGTTTGGCCTCTTAGAAAAAGATGTTGAGTTTAAATGGTCTGATGACTCCCAGAGGGCTTTGAATGAATTGAAGGATAAGTTGGTGTCCACTCCAATTCTGAGAGGCCCAAACTGGGCCCTACCTTTCCACATCCACACTGATGCCTCGAACAAAGCCATAGGGGCAGCCTTAGGACAAGTTGAAGAAAAACTTCCATATGCTATATAATTTGTCAGCAAAAAATTATCCAAGGCAGAAATGAATTATACGGTAACTGAGAAAGAGTTCCTAGCCGTGGTCCATTCCCTGAACAAGTTCCGACACTACATCACTGGCTATCAAACATTTGTACATACTGACCATGCTGCAATTAGATATTTAATGAATAAAGCTGATGTGAACTCTCATATTATTAGATGGTTACTTTTGTTGCAGCAGTTTGATTTGACTATCATTGACAAACCAGGTAAAGAAAATGTTGTTGCTGACTTCTTGTCTAGATTGGATTTGCCTACAGGTGAAGAAGGAACAGTGGATGACCAGATGCCAGATGAGCATTTGTTTGTTATCTCAGTATTCTCCCCGTGGTTTGCTGATATAGCAAACTATCTAGTCTCAGCACAGTTCCCTCTGCATCTATCGTCAAAGGAGAAGAGCAGAATCGTGAGGAAGAGTGCCTCATTCACTTGGATCAGGGGCAACCTGTTCAAACTTGGCCCTGGTCAGATCTTAAGGTGTTGTGTAAGGGAGGAGGAAGTCTTTGACATCCTCCTAACCTATCACGATGGGCCTTGTGGAGGAAATTTTGCAGCCAAGAGGACTGCCTTCAAAATTCTACAGGCAGGCTACTATTGGCCCACTCTTCATCAAGATGTCAGAAGATATATCAGCCAATGTCACCGATGCCAAAGGATGGGGAAACCGACTCCAAGGGACGAAATGCCTCTCCAACCTCAAGTGACTCTCGAGCCATTTGAGAAGTGAGGTATGGATTTTGTGGGTCCTATCAACCCTCCTTCAAGGCAAAAGTCTTACATCATTGTGTGCACGGACTATCTGACAAAATGGGCAGAAACCAAGGCAATCAAAGAAGCAACAGAAGAAAAGGTGGCTGAGTTTTTAAGAGAAAACATTTTCTACAAATTTGGCTACCCAAGAGATTTGGTCATAGATCAAGGAAGCCAGTTCACCTCCAACTTGATTGAAGACTTGCTTGCTCATCACAAGATCAAGCATAGGACTTCCAACCCATATCATCCTCAAGCGAATGGGCAAGTGGAAGTCACCAATAGAGCCTTAGAAGGGATTTTGACTAAGGTGGTGAGTAGCAGGAGATAGGATTGGGCAGATCGCCTGGTTGAGGCCACTTGGGCCTACAACACCACTTGGAAGACCACAACTAGTTTCACACCCTATGAGCTGGTCTATGGGAAGAGAGCTTTGCTGTCAATCGAGTTTGAATACTACACATTGAGGATTGTAGCTCAGCTGGACCTAGATCTCAGCCATGCTCAACAAGAAAGGTTAATGCAGTTGAATGGGTTAGATGAACACTGAATGCAGGCCCTCCTCCACTCAGAAGTGATTCAACTTCAGAGGAGGCATGGCATGACCGGCACCTCAATGACAAACAATTCCAGCCAGGAGATTGGGCGCTGTTTGTTGGCATTATGGTTCTGGTATGATGTTTCAGATGTTGTACTTGATGGCAACACCCATGGCATGGCTCTCATTTTGATAAAAATAAAGAAGTACGCAGGAGAACAGTTCAGGAGGTGCGTACCCGCAGGCATGCCATGTAGGGACTGCGTCCTAATACACGGATTACCCATCCATGAGGTGCGTACCCCAGTGCACACATTCCAAGGCAGTTAAGCGCCCACACGTGGGGTTTCTCATGGTATTTAGCCAACAGTATTGGGTTATCATGGTTTTGGTCCATAGTATTGTTTATTTTATTACTTTTATTGAGCCCCATGATCCTTGATTTGAGGAAGAACTAGCCTATATAAAGCAAAGGAGATCATTTGGCTTGGGCATCTTTTGAGTGATTGAATATCTTAAGATCTGATTTATTGGGTTCTCGGTTGTTAAAAGATTGATCTATAAAGGAGAAGTTAGAAGCGAATCTGCGAAGGGTGATCTCTTGAGCACAAGTTCAGATCTGAGCATCTGAGGTTATTTCAGCCCTAGTCCAAGGTACGCAGAGGCGCCAAAGGTTCAATGCGTGTGTACGCAGAGGCGCCGAAGGTTCAGTGCATGGGTACGCAGAGGCACCGAAGGTTCAGTGCGTGGGTACGCAGAGGCGCCGAAGGATCAGTACGTAGGTATGCAGGGAGACAGTGTTTCAGGTGCGTGCCTTCTGTAGCAACACGCGACGCGATTACTCTTTTGAGTGCGTACCTGCTGTGAAAGTATGCGGCGCGATTATTATCTTGACTGCGTATCTACTGGGCAGTACGCGGCGCGATAGTGCATTTGGGTGCGTACTGTGCGCAGATAAGTGAAAGGAGAATTGCGTGGCCACGCAGTACAGTAGAAGGAGCTCTGTGGGTGTACGCAGTGAGATAGACAGGTGAAGTGCGTAGCAACGCAGGCCAGTAAAAAGAAAAATCGTGTATCTGTGTTAAGATCTTCTGTTGGTTGAATTTTTCTGTTGATAAGATGTTCTGGGTTCTGTTCTGTTATTGTTGATCTGGTTATTGCAGCTGACTGTATAATTTACATGTACTTGATATTTATGGATCCAGTTTGGAAATTTATGAAAAGTGGTCCTTGAAAGAAAAGAAGTAGGGGGTTGTAGCTCCCTTCCAGGAGAGACTGGAAAACGAGAGAGAGTTGTAGCTCTCTGTAGGTTGCAGCCTGCTTACTGGTAAAGGACTGCACCAGTACAAGACCATTGTAAAAGGAGTTTCTAATTTGAAAGAAGATAGAGACATATTGCAGCAGGTGGTTTTCACCCACATTGGGTTTCCACCTTATATCTGGTGTTCTTTGATGTGACTGTCTGATTTTCTTGTTCATGCTCATTATTTATGGTATTGGTATGCAAAAATAATTCAAAGTATAAATAAGAAAGGTTTGGCAAAAGAATTAGATAATACTGATTCACCCCCCCTCTCAGTATTATTTTCAACAATTGGTATCAGAGCAGGTCCTTCAGAGAAGCTTGATCGCTTGAAGGTAGATCATTCATCATGAGCAACTACGAGAGAGAAGCATCAATCAGGCCACCGGTCTTTGATGGGACAAACTTCAATTATTGGAAGGTAAGGGTTACTACCTATCTTCAATCTCTTGGTACAGAAGTTTGGAACATTGTAGAGACAGGCTATGCTTTTCCTTCAACTACTCCTACAGATGCAGACGAGAAAAAGAAGTATGAAACAAATGCAAAAGCAGTCAGTACCCTATTAGGTTGTATATCCCAATCGGAATTCATGAAGGTAATGCACTATAAATCTGCAAAAGAAATATGGGACAAAATTGTCACAAGCTATGAAGGAGATGAACAGGTAAAGCGTGCCAAACTTCAAACTCTCAGGATTCAGTATGAGACTCTCAAGATGTAAAATGATGAAAGTGTGGCTAACTATTTCCTTCGGGTAGATGAAGTTG
>APFE030839518.1:13495-26248 GCA_000404065.3 Pinus taeda
TCTTATTAAATGGTCGTTACGGCCTGTCAGTCTCATTAATTACAATTGCTTCGATTAATGGATAAATGATTTATTTGAAGCATGCTTAGGGTGATTTGGCAGTTTGAACACGGATGAGCGGCTTTTCCAAAGGATATGGCCTTAATTACAAATAAATCAAATCAAACTGCCTTTATGACTGTTACTTTGAGAACTGTGCCATTTACCTTTTGCGAAATCGGGCATCGGGGAAATGCTAAGTTATTGCATTGGTTTTGCTTGGAATCCCCGATCGCCGATATCTGATATCGCATCGCGTCGGGCATCGCTGGTAGTGTCGCTTAGGATGAGGGCATGGTAAGTCACCGATTGCCGATAGCGATATCGCATCGCATCGGATGAGGAGAAGCTTAGTTGTGCTTTAGATGTTATCGCCGATTGCCGATTGTTGATTTTGCATTGCATTGTAGCAAGGATCATTACTTGTTTTACTTTATGCTTTGCCGATATCTGATAGCGATTTCGCATCGGCGAAAACTAATATGTCCCTTACATTGTGTTTTCTTTGTCATTGCGATATGCGATCTTGCGATCGCTTTATCGCAATGATAAAGATAAATCATTTTATATCGGGATTTTTTGATTGGTTTTATTAAAAATCCTTTTTGTGAAATAGAACTTTAAATTGATACCAATTTGAAACAAAAATTAAAAAGGGACCCATTTCACATTATAGTTTTTGGAATTTTAATGATATGAAATGGGGGGTTGTTGTAGGGCACAACAGAACCATGGAGATTGATTTATGGTGTTTGTTGTTAGTCTTGTGCTTTTAGTCTTTTGTGATTTTCTTATTCTTGACTTGTAGTTTTGTTATGTTTAGTACATGATCATGCCACTTTGTTCATGGTGGCATATTGTTATTGGTTTCCATGGTTTTCTTCTTGTTTATTTCTTGTGCTTGCCTTTTAAGTTTTGAGTCTCAAGAATTGGTTGGGAAAGAGGAAATTTAGTGGAGCTCAGAGAGAGCTTAATGAAATCTAGTAGGCAATGTAAGACTCAGATGAAGTTGATGCATGTATAAAGGAATTTGAAGGCAAGAGTATGACAGCCAGTTGGACTAGTTGGGTCTGTTGACCACTACATGTCAACGACCCATAGCAATACACCGCCTTTTTTCACAAAGGGAATAGCACTTGATCGATGTGTTTGTGTCATTCAGCTATCATCATAAGCCTGATTTCCAAGATGTTATAATGTAAACCCATTCTACATATATATGATGTAAATAATCTCATCATATCCATGTCATGTATGTAATGGCCTAGGTAAACCTACTTTTCTGGTGATGATCTACATTCTGGGAGGTTTTTTGTCTCACTGATCCATTCTCGGATGGTCGATAAAGGTTTCCTTCAGTCTTACCCCAAAACCGGAATGGATTTTGTCACTGTGCTCTTAGGCGAGTCCTAGTTTTCTAGATCGAGTCTATGTAAAAGTGATTTGGAAATAATCCTAACTATTTGGCTAGGTTATTTTATTACAAATTGCTTGGTTTGTTGGGTTATATTTGTGTCGCATAAATGGGTAGTCTGTGAGGGTTTATTACAAATGGGTTTTACCCCTTATGATGTAAAAAAATATAAAAGTCATGATGTAAAGTGTCTTGAGGGTTGGAAAAATAATTGATCCTCTCATAGGTTAATTAATTAAATTTCCTGGCCACAAAATAATTAAAATCCTAAGCCATAAATTTAATCAATTATAGGTCCTAGGTAAATTTAAATTCTCCAAAGGAAAAATTCGTCAGTGCTTAAAAATTAAATTTTAAGAGGTCCAGGGACTAAGGTAAATTAATTATTTTGATAAATTTTAAACCTTTGATCCTTGGGGTTAATTCAAAGTCAAAATTTTGGGGAAATTAACTCACAATTTTAATTTTTGAGTTAATTAAAATATATTTAATGAAAAATTTGAATTTCGTCAAGGATTAAATATTTCGACAGATGAGACTAAAAGAAATTTTAATCTTCATCAACAATCGAGATTGCTTTGAGGAGAATCACTCGAACTAGCCGATGGAGGATTTATTTTTAAATAGGAAGTCATTTGTCAGTCGATCTATCCAATTTTTGAGTCATGTGCTAAGCAAAAAGCTCTTGTGTAGTCTTTTTCTGGATAATAAAGAAATATTTTGGGGTTAAATTTCGCTCATGTTACTCTTCATGGGAATATTGTAAGATGTGTTGTTTTCATGCATAATTTGTTTTTAATCCATTGATGATAGCTTCTGAAAAGTGATTTGAGTACAAGTATCTTGCTCAGTCGTTGGGATTTAAATGATAATTTAAACTTTGAATGTAATAGGAGGTACCTCTATTTGTCTGAATTTTATTATCATTTTCTTGCTCTATTTTAATGGATGGATTGAGTTTTGCAGAAAAATATTGATTTTTAGATCCTCAGCATTAGGGGAACTTTTTAGTTGAACCAGCCAACTCTTGATCTGTGTTTTCTGAAGAGCCCAACTAAATTACCTTCAGAATTATCATAAGATTTTTTGTGTGATATACGAAGATTTTTTACTTAAGCACCTCCTTTAAATTTTACAAATTTAATTTTTGTGTGGGAAATTGATAGTTCTAGTTGTTGAGAGCCTTAGATTATCATATCTGGGAGCGGAGTTGGACTCATACTCCTCAAACCTAACAGATCTACCATTCTTGTGCATAGATCTGCAAATTTTTTTGGTTTTCTGACTTCAGTTTCTGGGGTTTTATTTATTTTTTTGTAAATCTGGGTTCTAGGTGTTTTTGTTTTCAGGTACAAGTTGTAGATATGAAAGACAAGTTTGATTCGAAGCCAGATCTAAGCCCTAGAGAGTAATATTTGGTCTCCAAATCATTTTTTTGCAGGGATATTATCCAACTTTTTTGCAGTGCAAGGGTTTTAAATTTTTTGTCTCAAAATTTTACAAGGGTTTCACTGCCAAACCTGAAGCATAAAAAATGTATTGATGTAATATTAGTTTTTCTAGGTTTATTTTGGGTTTCTTAAAGATACCATTGGCTACCTAGAACTGATGTTTGGGTTTTTCTTCTTGCTGTAAAAAATTTTGAATTTTATCTGTTGCTTGAGGTCTTCACTTTTTTTACCTATTGCATGCATTTTTCTTTTGGCTTCATCTTCCTTCCTGCATTTTTTGGTCCCTTATCCCTCCATTCCTCTCCTTTCTCTGTGGATCCCATTTCTCTACCTACAAACCCTCGCATCCATTCCTCCCTTGATCCTCACGCTACAATCTACAACTCCATCTCCTTCATATCCTCTTTCAGCATCCCTAAAAGGCATCTCCAAGCCTTACATTTCCCCTTAGTTCCCTTATCTCTCCTTCCCTTCCTCCCGCGGTTCCTCCTCTTTGTATGTTCTATCGTCCTTGTTGCTTTCCCGCTGCTCCAAACATTGTCCCACGGCCATCTTTTCCCTGCCTTCCTATGTGAGTCCCTTTCCACTGCCATTCGCAGCTCACATCTCTGCATTCCTCTCGTTTTATATCCATTAAACCTCCATACCCATGGCTCCATCCCTGCCCTTCCGCCCCATTGCTCCTCTGTCGAGTTGCTAGTCGCTGCCATCGAGCCCTACAAAACCCAAAATGCTTCAACCCTTTTTTTTTATTTACTTCACTTGTATGTGCATGAGTTAGGTTAGGTTTTAGATTTGATTTTTAATTTTTAATGTTTCATTAGGATTAGGTTTCTAACAAATTCAATTTTTAGGTTTCATTTATTATTTCAAAAAAAAATTCAGGTTTGATTTTCTTCAAAAACTTAGAAAAATTAAATAAAAAATAAAAATCCTTTTTAATCTTTCTGACATTTGATTTTTTTTTTAGAAATTTAATTCTTCTTATTTTGATTTTGGTTTTGTTTATATATTTTTTTAAAATAAAAATCTAAAAAACAAATTTTAAATTTTGGTGAGTTCACAATTGAGAATGAAATAAATTAAAGGAAGATTTGCGCTTTCAATTAAAAAAAATTAATATGGCCTATGGCCCATTAAAATTTAATTTATTAACCCTTTTATTTGTTTTACTTCTTCATTTACCACGTTAAAGAAAATGCCTAAGGAATAATTAAAATTCTAATTTAGAGTTCCTTGGTGTTAGGTGTTTTTTTTCCCGTGGAAAAAGTCGTAATTTTATTCATAATATAAAATTACATTTTGTAGATGCTAAAAAGCATATGCAGAGATATTGTTTTGGTTTTCACAGAAACCAAAAGAATAAAAAAATGAAATGAAAGACTATTCTTTTCTCCCTTTCTTTTTTCTCCACCTTTCGCCACCCTCCGGAGTTGGGGGTAGTGGTTACTATGGAGAGCTGATTTTCTGTTATGGTTAAGGGAGAGTCCTTGTCCGACTCAGATCCTTCTAAACCATGAGTTCTCTTGTTGCCAGATATTTCCTTTCTTGTTGTTTGGAGGTCTTGTTTTTGCAATGGGTCGCTAGGGGCTTCCTCTCGCTTTTGCGTATTGGGCTGGACTTTTTGTTCATCCTTTTCTGCTTTGAATTTTGTAGTGTCTGCTACGTCTTCTTCTTCATCCAATGGCTCTATGTTTTGTCATCCTTTAGACTTCCTTTGTTGTTGCTTGTTCCAATTGGGGATGTTTCTTTCCTGTGCACAAGCACTGAGAAGGTGGCCTGTTTGTAAACATCCTCGACATCGGAATGCTGTGTTTTCGTAATCCAAGGATTGTGTCCACTGTGTTGGTAAAATTTAGTATTATACTTTCTGGTAGTCCCTGGCTGAGATCTACTTCGACACATATTCTGGCGAAGATAAATATTCCCTTTGTAAGTCTGTCTTCATCAATCTTTAGAAATTTCCCCAAGGTGTTCCCTATAGCGATTAAAACCTTGTGGTGGCAAAAGTGTAATAGGAGGCTATGCAATCTGACCCAAACTGGCACCTTTGATACCACCATTGTATTGGCATCGAAATCTGGAAACCATGGAGTGATGTAGAGCCCTGTGTTGCCCCAGAACCATGTCCCCTTATTAAGTATGTATTCCTTTTCCTATTCTGTGTTGAACCTTACTATAAAAAAACCCTTACAGCATAAGTAGATTTCATAATTTGGTGTCTAGGTGGTATGGATCCAGTGGTGCAGATCACCTGATCTGGGCCAATAACCATTGAATCTATAGATAACTGAGTGAGAATATAGATCTGAGTACAAATCATTTACCTCAGGAATTGCAATGGTGAGAGCAGGATTCTTAGTTTTTTGTTCAATTATGTAGGACTCGGGAAGTACAGGGGATGTTGTTGGATTGGCTTGCACTTTCCCTTTACCCTTCACAGCATCCTTGAAGGAGCCTGTGTTCTTAGAGCTTGTATTATTTGAGCTTGTTCTAGAACATCCACCTCGCAAACGGAGGTTTATGATGATGGTCGAGTCTGTGGTTATGTTGTAATCCTGAAGGGTGTAGTTGTCTTGTAAGTTGTGCCCCATGTAGATCAGATTTTGCCCCTGTTCTAGTATGCCAGGAAGGTTCTGTATTTTATTCCGTAGTTCCTGGATATTGTTGTTCCTCCATAACCTCAAGTAGTAAATCCTGCCTTTCTATGCTTTTATCAAGAGCTGTGTGAGATCTGCCTCTCTAGGGTTAGATTCCGACTGAGTTTGCCTCTGATCTATTGCCCGGATTGTCCCATTCCCAAACCCAAGATCATCTCCATTCAAACGGCAATCCTCTGCGATTTTGGCCCTGGTGTCAGGGCATAAGGGTATCCTGATGGTTGTGTGCCCCCAGATCTGGATTTTGTGAAGGTTTCCTGTTCTTCTAAGGACCTGATTTGGTTGTTCAATAGTAGATCTGAGCAACAGAATGCCTTTCGTGGTCAGGATGCTCGATCCAGATCTGTGCATTGGCCCTGCAAAAGTGCCTTGGACAAGTTCGGGTATATAGGGAGGATATATAAAATACAAATTGGCCCTTACCGCAGAAATTATGCCTTGTAGTATGCTAGATCGAACCCTGTCAGCACTCAAGTGTCCCTCTTGCAACACAGCCACCTTAGAGATCTGGAGACTCGGATCTGGGCTGTATTCTTGGGTGGGTCCTTTACAGCTGTCATCTGGTGCTTGTTGATGTACTCGCAGAAGGCAAAGACGATTTTTCGGAGATCGATAGGGTGCGCAACATTGTGGATGACCCTGATGAGGCCAGCAGCAAGATAGATCTCACCTTTCCAGTAGCTGAATCAGGCATATTGGCCCTCAGATGAGAGATCCATACTCTGGATGGATTATGTGCAGCCAGTCAGGCGGTGGCAAGGGTTTCCTTGGTTCCTGGGGTCCTTAGTTGGATGTCTCAGGAGGATTGGTGTGCTAGTTGCCGAGATCGTGCCCAGGAGGTCAAGCTTGAAAGCGATGACAGTTTCTGTAGTAGTAAAACCCTTCCTGGTGCCGCATCGAACCAATGTTTCCATCATGGATCTCCTTGGTGTCTTTGGTGTTAAATGCAAAATATTAATTTTTATGATTTCTTTATTGTTAGGAGCAATAAATGTTTTAAAAAATATCATATTGACTATTGGAGAAAGATAAATTTTGCTAGACTATCCTACATGCTAAAGTTTTGAGCATTTTACATTTAATTGTTCATGATCGCCGCTTTTCCACATTTATAAATTTGCTCTGGATAACTTTCTTTTATTTATTCTATAGTTAATTCAACATAAAGGCATTGGTCTATAATCAATTTTATTTTGTGGTTGTGTCTTATTTTAATCTATCTATCTCAATTTACCAAGACTTGTTCTAAGTTCATCAAGTTATTCATCCTTAAAATCTCCTAGAGCTTGTGTTCCATAGAATAGCTTCATCCATTCACCTTAGGGACTACCCCCCTTGAGAGTCTAAATGGAGTGAGTAAGGATTAGAGTGACAACCCTTACTCTAAGCGTTGTCGCGGTGCTTAGACACTTTGTGCGACAACAAGGTCCATTGGTGTAAATAGATGATGACGAGATATTCACGGGAAAGGTAGTCAGGAAAGTTAAAGTGAATGGATGTGAAGCATCTGATTTCTTGGCTATGTTGGGAATGGTTGTTTTAAATGTTGTGCATGTGTTGCATGCATAAGGGAGTTCCCTTAACCTTGACCGTATGTTATCTGGGAATTATGTTAGGATCATGATTATGATGATGTTTATACATATATACATGTATGTATGTATGTATGTTGTGTCTGATAAGGTCGTCATGGATCATGGTTGTTTAATGCTAATGTTTATATGTATATATGTGTGTATGTATGTCGTTGTCTGACAGGATCATGATTGTTTTATGCTAATGTTTATGTATATGTATGCATGTCTCCATGTATCTATGTCATTATCTAACAGGATTGTCAGGGATCATTCTTACAAAGGAATGATTGCTTATGCAAGTGAATGGCATGAAGAGGTTCATGTTCTTACGAGGAATCAATTGGGAAGAGTAGTTGTGATAGATCTATGAGGTCAGTTTCATATGGTTATGACTTGATATTATGTGATTATATTATTTCTATGTTATGGATAGGATATATCAAGGGATACATCAGTGAAATGAAAGCAGTGTGGTCTGTGACATGCTAGGACAAGCATGGATAAGACACTGAAAGCAAGGTTGTTTGGTAGAGACAATGTAGTTTTGGATGTGTGGTATTATTGTTGTGCATATGTTGTATATGTTGTACATGTTGCATCTGTGATGTTGTGTGTATGAAGTGTTGTGTATATATAGTGTGTGTACATGATGTTTATGCAATGTTATGTACAAGGTGGTACAGATAGTGTGTAGTGAATATTCCATATGCAGTGTTGAGTATAGATAGTGCCATGTATATATTGTACTGAGCACACGATAAATATGCGGTTTTGTGTGCATATGGAGTTGTGTGCATGTTGGTTATGCAGTGTTGTGTACATAGGATGTTATGTACATGTTGCATATGCAGTGCTATGTACATATGGTGTTGTGTGCATGTTGTACATGTGATGCTATGTAGATATGGTGTTGTGTGCAAGATTGTACAAGTGGTGTTGTGAGCATGTGGTGTCGTGTACATGTTCTACATATGGTGTTGTGTACATGTCGTGCATATGGTGCTATGTATGTGGGGTGTCATGTACATGTCGTGCATATGGTGTTGTGTATGTCTGGTGTTGTGTACATGTTGTACAGTTGGTACGATGTACATGTGGCGTTGTGTACACATTGTGTAGGGGATTTCATGTACATGTGATGTTGTGTACATGTTGTGCAAGTGGTGCTATGTAGAGGTGGTAATGTTTACATGTTGTACCTATGGTACTGGTGTACATGTAGTATTGTGTGCATGTTGTACATGTGTTGCGGGCATGCAGTACTATGTATGTGCATTGTGTAGTCATGGTATCGTGACATGTGTATTAATTGTGTTTTACTCTATGTACGTATATGTGTTGTGTTGTACACTAGGTGTAGGTGTATGTATGTATTGTGTTGTGTCATACACTAGGTGTAGGTGTATGTATGTGTTTTGTTGTACACTGGGTGTAGGTGTATCTATTTTATGCCAATTGTAGGTGCGTGTACTGCATGGTGTTGTATGTCGTGTTTGGTGGTATGTGTGTGATGCACACTATGTGTATGTACACATGGTTGAGGAGAAGGCACTGGGTGTTTGTCAGGTGTGGCAACCAATGTAGTGTGCGTATGGAATAAGGACAAAGGTAGAAGCTAAGGATTGATGAAAGGATAAGTATCGATATTTTATTTTAGTTTTATTATGCATGTGATCTATGATTCTGACTTGTGATGATTACATGTGATCTATGATTCCAGTTTATGATGGTTACATGTGATTTACGATTTTGATCTATGATGGTTGTGTTTTGAGTTAACCAGATGTGATATATTTATACATGATGATTTGGTCAAAGATACTAGTTTGACTTGTTGTGACAAGAAGTAAACAAGATTGCAAGTGGACCTTATTGAAAAGCTACCAATGAGGTATGATTTGAAGTTATTTCAATTTATTTTAATATAATGGAATTTATGTGCTTCGTACAGGAAGCATGAAAATGCCTAATTGGGTGGTTGAAATCGATTGCAAGAATTAGCAGCAATCATGAAAGGAATTAGAACATTAAGTAGTATGTTGGTAAAGCACTTTAGGAGCAAGGCCATTGTGGGACACTGGTACCCAATAGTTTCCATTTATTTCCATGAGTATGCTATGCTCGATATGATGGTTTGAGGCAGGTATATGCATTGGTTTTTGTATCTTCCGATGTAAGAAAGCCTTGCCAAGGGATGGATTGCCTGGGATAGGGGATGTCGAGGAACTTGGAAGGTGAGTGACTGCATAGGATGGATGACTGGATTGCCCGAGGGACTGTGTAGTAGAGAAGGGAAGGTCAGGGATATATTTGTTTTGGTCATTAGAATTATTGGATGGAACAATGAGCTCGTAATAGTTCACTAAGAGGACAAGCAACGCAAGCTTTTAGCATCGGACATCAAATGCAACTTTGACTTGGCGGTGGATTCTAGAATTTTCAGGAAGGAGGTATGAGTCTTCAGATTCCCTTGTTGCAGATGCCGGCATCGTATCCTTTTATTTTTTGGTTGAGAAAATGTGCATATGTGTATATGTGAGTATTATTGTAAATATTGTATCGAGATGGATTTATAAAGCTCCATAGACAGTATGATTATTTGTTAGGTGAAGAAAATGTGTATGTGTGTATATGTGGTTATTATTGTAAATATCCTAATGAGCTATGTTATAAAGCTCCAATAAACAGTATGTTTGTCATGTTTTAGTAGATGGTCATTATAAATACTACAATGAGATGTGTTATAAAGCTCCATGGGCAATATGTTTTTTTTTAGTAGTCTTGTTGGTTATAGGTGTCATGGAACACCGAGGACGGTGTTCCCCCAAGGGGGAGGGTTTTGTAACAGCCCTGGTTAAAAACTCATGTAAAAATATAGAAGACCACAGTTGATGGGACACATATTCCAAGCTGAATGGTGGGCAAGAAATCCTAGTGAGTGTTCATTTCGGTTATTATAGCTAAACGAAATTGACAAAGTCAATGGAGAAGGCTTTGGAAATGCAAGAGGCATTAATTGACATTTATTTATGAAAATAATGGAAAATGGGAGAAAAGGAAGGCGAAAGGTCACAGGTTTCGTGTGAGGAGGAAATTAAAGGAAAATAATGGAAAATGAATAAAATAGAGGACTCATTGATAAAAAGGCTTATGAAGATGAGTTGGAAAGCTTTTGTTTAGGTTTGGCATTGGATCAAGAAATTCAAAGAAGGCAAGAGGAAGCAAAGGTCAAACAAGGAAAGGTAGGATCAAGAAGCTATAGCAAGATTCTTTGCAAGTATCACTTTGCTTGTGTATTTTCCTTGATAGATTTGGCATGCATGGTATTGCATGTGGTTTTTTTGTTGTTGTGGCATGGGTTTTTCCAGGTGTAATAGTGTTTTCAACCTAGCCTTGCCATTTCTGGATAATTATGGTGTGATGGGGTTCTCATGTTTTGGTTGAGCTGGATTTCTAGATGGATTCGAAGCTGAGTGAGGTGGATTTCCGAATGATAGAGCACATCGCCTAGTGGTCCCTAAACTGGACTATGGATCATGGTAAATCCACTGGCCTAGTTACCCTTGAGCCAAACTATGGGTTGCGGTAAAGCCAAGATTGTGTTGCCTTGGTGGGCATATGAATTATTGTCAGTGAATGGCAGCATATAAGGTAAAGCCACGAGGTGGATTTCTCTCTGTTGGGCCTAGTAATCTCGGGTTTGGGATATGCGGTAAAGCTTGGAGAGTGGGTCACAGTTTAGGGCCTAATGATACGAGTTTGGATTATCGTAAAGCCTAAGAGACTAGGAGATAGGAAAATTCCTCACGGTGTAGGTGGAAAAAATTGATGGCATGCATGCTTGTTTTTGCCTATTGATAAGGTTGAGATCATGGTAAATCCTATTATGACATGTTTATTGTGTTGCCCTAGTGATCTAGGATGGATTACCATAAATTTTTCTTTCTATTTATGAGGGTGAGGCGGTTTAGCCTCGGGATGCCCTCGTTGGTTCTTTTGGTTTGAGTTCCACATTCATGCTTGGAATATGGCGTGGGGGTGAATGGCTGAAGAGAGATTTGGCTCAGCCATTCTATGGTCGGGTGGAACGTGGTAGTCCCATCCCAGTTTTTTATTTTTCATCATCAATATGAGGTTATTTCTCCTTGTATTTCTATAAGTATTGTATTGGTTTATCTATGAATCATATGGTTGTGATTTCATTGGTATTTTTGTTGCTATTATGTTGGTTATGTATGTGTCTTATGACAGTGGCTATGTTTGGATCTCATCATGTTTTTACTTGTAAACAAATGGACAATGTATCTATGACCTAATAGATGATAATGCATCAATGATAACAATGGTCCTTAGCGATTCTCATATAAGTATCATATCCCTATGCTTAAATATGTTAGTTACACCTGTAGATTACATATTTGTGATATGTTTGAAAAAATATTTGTCATGGCTAGTAGGGTTCTAGTTAAGGGCTTGTTCAACTATTTTCTTTTGCATCATTGTTTCCATGTTATTTTACTGTACTAAAGGTTTCATTCCATTCTAGGAAGTGACCCAAGCTTTGGGCCTGAAAAAGTGGCTTAAATCCTAGGGACATTGGCACAAAACTAGACAAAATAGTCCCTAGACGTTGGCATGCCTTGTCATGAGAGTGTCCAGAGCCTCCAAAACATTGGCATGCCCATATCATGGGAGTGTCCATGGATTTAATAGCTTGAAAAATCAGTGGGACCTAGGGATTGGTTAGCAAAAAGGTTGGGATGGTTCCTAAGAGTCTTACTACTGATGTTGAAGGTTTTTATGGTGTGTTTCCATCGGTTCCACTTCCTTAACATGACTTAGGAGGTTGAATCATGTCATAGTAACTTCTCGTCACATGTTTACCGTGGTTGGCCAATTACTTGGGTAGATGTGGGAGGAGGGTGATACACCTTGATTTGTCAGATTTGGATAAACTCAACAATGACCCCATATGCCATGATCCTAGGTGGCCACCAATGCTTTAAAAATTACCTTCTAATATTCCTAAGTTCGAAGGGAAGCCAAGAGAAAACGGATCAATGCATGTCACCACCTACCATTTATGGTGTTCTTCAAATTCTTTAGTGGATGATTTTTTCAAGTTGCATTTTTTCCAATGAACCCTGAATGATGATGCCACTAAATGGTATTCTAAACTTGATAGGGAATCCTATAGTGACTATGGTGTTGGCGAAGTTGTCATTGATGGAAAAGGGCATTGAAGGAACCTTCTTGTGTCAGTCATTGTGTAATATGATGCAGTTTCTTATGTACAGGTCATGCATATGGTGCATATGGTTCTATGTACATGGGGTATCGTGTACATGTCACGCATATGGTGTTGTGTATGTCTGGAGTTGTGTACATGTTGTACAGGTGGTACAATGTACATGTGGCATTGTGTACACGTTGTGCAGGGGATGTCATGTACATGTGATCTTGGGTATATGTTGTGCAAGTGGTGGTATGTACAGGTAGTAATGTGTACATGTTGTACCTATGGTACTGGTGTACATGTTGTACCTATGGTATTGGTGTACATGTAGTATTGTGTGCATGTTGGACATGTAGTATTCCAGTTTATGATGGTT
>APFE030839518.1:32136-60259 GCA_000404065.3 Pinus taeda
TCACTTAAATAAAACCTATTCTTGAAAATGGGCGGATGGATTCACTTAAATAAAAACCTATTCTTGAAAATGGGCGAATGGAAGGTTGTAACTCCTAATTTCAAGGGCTAAATTTACCTTTTTTACCCTCTCCCTTAAAATAAGGTGGGCTATTTGAGGTTATTTGTAAAAATGTACTATAATACAAAATATTCGCCCACTAAAAATTTAAAACCCCTTAATTTCGCCAAAGGGCGAACATTCGCCCCTAAAATCACCCCTAGATGTTGCTCTTTTAAATAATATTTGGTAGATTATTAATTTTGTTTTGACATTCAAAATCTTGAAAATATGAAACGAATAGGTGGAATACAAAGAGACAACCTTTCATTTTAGATTTGTGTATTGGAATACAAATAGTCAGCAAAGTTTGCATATAAAAATTTGTTCTTTTGGATGGAATAATAGTTAGTGATTTAATTGGTTTTGTGAGAGACATAGTTCGTGAGTTATTTGGAAAAGAGGTAAAGATAAAGAAGAGCATATGTAAAGCAGAATTAAAGAGGAAGAGCAGGAGATAAGAAATTGTAAAGGATTGGAAACCAAGTATAGAATAGAGACAAAAAGATGGAGGTATTCAAAATTAAAGACCGAGTAAGTTAGCATATTAAAACTTTCATGTATTAGGGAATTGGTGTTTCCTTTCAGGTAGTAGCTTGAAAAAGAACAAGTTGCATCATGTAAGTTGATGTGGGTTCTTCCAACAAGTGGTAGCTTGTAGAAGAAAATTGAAGTAGAAGCCTACAGAAAATTGATGTAAGTGGGAGTGGGTGTTTTTAGCAAGTTGTATCTTGCAAAATAAAATAGAGGTTGGAACCTCTTGTAGGTATGTGCCGAGAAAAGATGATGTAAAAAGGGAGTGGGTGCTTCTTTACATCACAACAACAAAATTCATGGTTTTTCCCTCTAAGTGTTTCCACTTATGTTTTGCATCTACATGTGCTTCCCTTATGTGTCGTTTCCCATGTTGTGGTTTAATGTTGCTTCTATGTTAAATCTACCATTCATATGATGCATTGTTTCTCATCTAATAGTTCAGATAAATATTGAAAAGAAAAGTAAAAATTGTAAATTGATGATCATGAATGCACTATAATGATTCACCCCCCTCTCAGTATAGTCAAGTTTCCAAAACATGTTTCCTTAGCCCATACATTTTTGAACCATTTTTAGTTACCATCATGGCAGGATCTTAGGACAAACATCTTTTCCACATTTAAACAGGAAAACTTTACTAATATTTTTTGTCATATTCATGAGTGGAGGAGATGGAAGAGGTTAGTTAGGACCAAGTTTCCTGATGACTTGCTTAAATATTGGTTTATCTAATCCTTACTTCCGCCTACAACCAAGGATGTTGCTATGGCGAGGCGGCTACTGAGGATAAAACCATTATACATGCTCAACATCTTGATTTTATTATTCTCAGTCAGACACTTTATATGATGTCATTCCTACCAGTCCTTAACCTTCAATTGATCCACAATGACCCAAACACAGACTGCATTTTGATGGTGTCATGAGTTCCATTTCCTTTGAGGCTATGACCCAGTTAGCTACTCAACTAAGGAAATTGATTGTTACATCCCAAGCCCCAGCAAGTGCGTCTAGTTCTCAACAAGCACATTCTTCTGATAATGATGCAGGAGCATTCAACCCAAGAGAAAATCATTGTAATTAAGTAGACTTAGGGGGGTAATGTGTTTTAGGGAAGTTAGTTTCCTAAGTCTCAAGTTAATGTAATATTTAGTCTTTTAAGTGATTTAATTAGATAATGTGAGATGTTTGTAAATGCTCTCGAATAAATGAGAACATGAGTTGGCAATAATGACCAAAGAGTCTAAAGTCAATTAGGACTCTTTAAGCAGTTCCATGATTCGAGGAACTAAGGAGAGATCTTAGGAATTAAATGGAGATTAGAAGTGGACGTAGAGGATAGAGGACTTACGAGTCAGTTCAGTAGATTTAGGGGTCGAACCAGGATTAGTTCAGCGAACCTTTCTAGGATAAATGTAAGCCTACGAGCAAAGTAGAGGAGGAGGCTATGAATAGTTGAGGATCAGGCCTGTGCGAGACACAGATTCTCAAATGTAATCGTGTTTTTATATTTATATATACAGATATTTATTCCTGACTGTGTCAGCATGTGGAATGAGTATTTCATGAATGAATTTCTTGTGAATTCGTAGGTTCTGTAACAGGTTTGCAGATAGAGTTCAGAGGAACACGTAGAAGAGCAGAATGATTCAGAGGGATCATAAATGGGTCATTGAATCCAATTAAGGAAATAGAGTGAAGCTCTAGAGAGGTAGAGAAGTAATAATTCACTAAGTAGTTAAGCTCAGAGAAGTTGAGCAGTGAAATATTAGAAGGTCGAAACCTTTGAAGAAAACCAAAGCCACAGAAGAACTGAAGAAGTGGTACAAAACTTAACTGAAGCTGAAGAGCGAAGGAGTAAAGTGTTAATGCATAGCAACCCTTTAATCTAGAAGATCAACGGTTCAGATGATGTCACTGAGGAGAAAAGAAAAATATCGCATCAGTAGAGTTTATTACATAGTTTAAGTCACGCGAGTGAAAATTCTAACTTATACTAGGAATTGGCGCAAAACACAGCCAGATTTGAAATCCAGACTTGAAATGTTATAAGGAGTGGTCTATATCCATATCGGGTCCGTAAGGATATCAAATAGATGCCTTAGAGCGGACAGTTCCTAGACTTGAGGTTTTGCGAAATGCGATCGTGTGATTTAATCTCAACTGTCAAATCGCGAACCGGATCGACGATCAAGATTTGATCGCAAATCGCAATCGGAGGAGTTAAGGGCTAGCGGATATAGCGATATACCGATATGCTGACAGCAATAAAGCATAGATCGGCGATCGAAGGTCGGAGGTTTCAGAGATCGGCAGAGCGCTTTGGAAAAGGTTTGAAGTGAGAGTTGGACCCGACAATAATTATGAACGTGGGTGTAAAACATTTGAAGTCCGACCTTATATGGTTCAGAGCAGAGTTGTAATGTATTCCTTCGCATTTGTATAAAGTGTTGTGCTGAAGGTTTTAATGCAAATGTATGATTTAAACGTTCCGATAGTTGAATATTGGAGTCGGAGGGGTGATAAAGCATATATGTAGTGTGCCCACAGAAGGAGAGCTACCCGATTGAGATAAAGGTAGATTCGAGGAATGTACAGAAGCCGTATAAAGGCGGAGAAAGGTATGTTTAGGCATATATTTCCTTTGTTAAAGGTTCTTTAAGGAAAATAGTGTCGATGGGAGAATTTATGCAATGAATATATATTAACCGAGGTTAAAGAGGGAAAAGGTTATATATGTGGGCTTAAGGTTTAAGTTAAAGTCTAACTAAGAGTTATGCAGGGTGATTAATTCCCGATAGAAAGCAATAAGTGGATGAATGTTTAGACTTTGTTAAGTCTATGAACCATTCTG
Source organism: Pinus taeda (assembly GCA_000404065.3). Classification (NCBI taxonomy): domain Eukaryota; kingdom Viridiplantae; phylum Streptophyta; class Pinopsida; order Pinales; family Pinaceae; genus Pinus; species Pinus taeda. The sequence continues at coordinate 35,627 of APFE030839518.1, forward strand.
AGTGAGACTAAAAGAGGCCTTAACCATGTATGGGTTGAAGATTTGACTCCTTTGAGAGTTAAATACCTGGGACAATGTATTTATGCATTTTTATGCATACTATGGGTATAAGCGGGGGTAACCCTGCATCATTTCGTATCAGAGCCAGGTTGTAATTAAAATTGTTGGGGTTAAACAGAACAGAGAAATTTTGTGTGAAAGAATTAAAATTAGAGTTATGTGTTAAAGTGTTTATGCAGGCAAGGAAGGATCAGATTCTAATCTGACAGAAGGAAGGCACGCAGAGGTGATGTGTAGTAGAATTTGCAGATGCAAGAGACAGAGGAAATCCATTCAAAGTACAAGTGGAATGGTGAAAACAAATTATGTTGAGATCTTGAAATTGAGGTAATATGTTCTATTTTAAATTGAGAATATGTGTTTTTACACTAATGCACAAGACAGCAAGAGAAGTCATGAGAGGAGAACTAGATGTGTTCTTGAAGACAGAGTAAGGAAAAAACTCTGAAGGAAAAGTGGCAATGAACATGAAGTATCCAACAAGAGATTGGACAGAGAGGACAGCTGAAGTGTTCTCAAGAGAGAGTGAGATATTACAGAAGCCTAGAAGGAGCAAAGGTGTTGCTTGAGAGGAGGTTCTAGATAGAGGACCCGTGCTTACCAAAAGACTAAGTGAGGAGAGCTTAGTGAGGTAAGATTTTAGCGATGAGAACTAGGTATTGCAAAGTCTTATTACAGATGAGTGAAGACCTCATGAAGGAAGAGGAGAAGAAGATGACTACTGATAGTCATAGCATAGGTTCAAAGAGAAGCCACAGCAGAAGAAAGATGAAGAAAAAGGATGCCAAAGCAGATGGCGAGAGGAAATTGACAAAGAGATTGCAGAGATTAAAGAACAACTCGATGCATTAAGGAGGATACTAGAGGAAAGCCAGAGACTAGGTTGGGTCTTAAGGAAGAAGCCAGTGGAATGGCATAAATTGTAGAGAAGGCTATAGCAAAGACAAGTAAGGTGGTTGATGGAAGAACTCAAAGAAGATGAGTTGGAAATGGAAGAGTACATTTGTGAACCAAAACAGGGAGAAATTTTGGGAGAAAGTGAAGATGAAGACTTGAAGGCTGAAACTTCAAGTGAGGCAAAAGGGTCACATGGTTTTAAATCTGACAATTTGTGTATGTTTGTAGGTGAAACATGTAAAGAAAGACAATTTGTTGATATTGTCATGAAGGAGAAAGAAGACAAGCAGAATATAAATTCTGTTTTGGAAGAAGATGAGATAGATAGGTCTCATATACAGTTGGGGAAAGATATCAAGCAACCAAGTGAAGGGCTTGAGGAGATTGAAGAAGAGACCATCGAAGAATTTCTGAGTCATAAAGAGAACTTGGAATAGCAAGGAGATATAATGGTTGAAGCATCCAGTGAGACCACGGGGTCTTATGTTTTTAAAATTGATAGTTTGTGTATGATGGAAGGTATTGCAGGAGAAAAGCAACCTATTGAAGATATCTTCAGAGTAGATGAAGATTTAGAATTAAAAGGTGACAAAGAAAACTTCTCAGAAGAAGAAGAATTTGACTGCATAAAGAAGAAAAGTCTATGGATGATTCTAAAGAAGCTGTCATAGAGATGAGGAATCAGGATCTTATTCTAATGAAGAATGAATGATATGGTCTTAGAAAGGTAATCAAATGAGTTTGATTAATGTGATTGATGAAACCAAATACAGGAGAATGTTAATGCAGATGGTGAGACAAGGATAACTCTGGGAGAAGAGTTACAGAGGGACAGCAAGGCAAAATGTACTGAAGAAAAAGAGATTGTGTTAACATAGTAAAGGATCATCAATTCACCATGATGATAGGCACAATGGAAATAGTCGTGGACGCTATTGAGACAGTCAGAAAAAGAGAAGGACATTTATTGAAAGATGTTAAGGAAGAAAAAGAGTATGCAAAAGACTTAGCAAAGGAAAAAAGGACATCTGATGATTTATTAGTAACAAAGGGAGGGATGGAGAATTGTGTAAAATTTCCAAAATCTAATCCAATTGAAATTATTGAGTTATATAGAAAATTAGATTTTCAAAGAAAAGAGTTGGAAAAATAGAGAATAGATGTTCAAGATAGACTGATGAAAAAGGAACACAAGAGAATTGTCATGAATGACAATCATAAGAAAAAGGTGATGGATATGAAAATTAAACAGATTAACACTACAAAGGAAGGAGTTCACTACGGTGTACAAGAGCAAGAAGACATCATTAGAGCAGGTGAAGTGGAGAAGAGGCTAGTTGACATTCTCATGAATTCTTTTGAGAATTCAAAACAGCATACTAATATGTTGACACAGGAGAAAGAAATGGAGCAGCAAACTAAATTGTTGCCAAAGGAAGATAAGGAACAGAAGCCTTATGTTTTTACTTTTAACAAGTGTTTAGTAAGTGCAAGTTTTGTTGCAGATGCTGGAGGAAATTTGGCATAGATGAGCAGCCAAATCAAGATGAAAAAAAGAAGATTATGTGGAAGAATTCATTACATGGAACAAAGATACTAAATTGCTGGAGAGAATGCTGAAAAGTCATGATTTAGTGAAAACAAAAATAATCATGAAAGAGGGTAAGGATGAAAGGGAGGCAATCAGCATAGTAAGCATAGAAGAAGTTGGAACAAGAGAAAAAGAAGAAGAAAAAGTAAACCAGCAACTACAAAGTAAAAGTAACCAACAGTAGTTTGAAGAGTTAGTGGACAGCAGCAACAACCTGAAACAAAGAGAAAGAGGAAGAAGTAAGTGGCAGAGTATGGACCAACCCAAATATGTGATGGAAAAAGAAATTGAAGAATTGTGGCAGCTAATGATGAAGCAGTCCAAATGGAGGAAAATGGTAGCAGCAGGAAGCATGATCAATCAGAGTTTGAACCTGATTGACAAGAAGAAGAAGATGGAGCAAAAGACAGTAGACATACAACAACAGCAAAGGTACAAAGCATTTGGACAATTACAAAACAAAGTATGGGATCCAGGAAGACAAAGATCAGAAGACACATGATCAGAAGATCATGAATATTTTCTACTTTGGGAGTCTAATGCAGGAGCATTCAACCCAAGAGAAAATCATTGTAATTAAGTAGACATAGGGGGTAATGTGTTTTAGTGAAGTTAGTTTCCAAAGTCTCAATTTAAGGTAATATTTAGTCTTTTAAGTGATTTAATTAGATAATGTGAGATGTTTGTAAATGCTCTTGAATAAATGAGAACATGAGTGGGCAATAATGACCAAAGAGTCTAAAGTCAATTAGGACTCTTTAAGTAGTTCCATGATTCGAGGAACTAAGGAGAGCTCTTAGGAATTAAATTGAGATTAGAAGTGGACGTAGAGGATAGAGGATTTAGGAGTCATTTTAGTAGATTTAGGAGTTGAACCAGGATTAGTTCAACAAACCTTTCTAGGATAAATGTAAACCTACGAGCAAAGTAGAGGAGGAGGCTACGAATAGTTGAGGATCGGGCATGTGTGAGACACAGATATTTATTCTTGACTATTTCAACGTGTGGAACAAGTATTTCATGAATGAATTTCTTTTGAATTCGTAGGTTCTGTAACAGGTTTGCAGACAGAGTTCAGAGGAACGCGCAGAAGAGTAGAATGATTCAGAGGAATCATAAATGGGTCATTGAATCCAATTAAGGAAACAGAGTGAAGCTCTGGAGAGGTAGCGAATTAAGAATTCACTTAGGAGTTAAGCTCAGAGAAGTTGAGCAGTGAAATAGCAGAAGGTCGAAACCTTTGAAGAAAACCAAAGCCACAGAAGAACTGAAGAAATGGTACAAAACTTAAGTGAATCTAAAGAGTGAAGGAGTAAAGTGTCAGTGCATAGTAGCCGTTTGATCTGGAAGATCAATGGTTCAGATGATGTCGCTAAGGAGAAAAAAAAATATCACATCAACGGAGTTTATTACAGTTTAAGTCCCGCGAGTGAAAATTACAACTTACACTAGGAATTGGCGCAAAACACAATTGGATTTGAAATCCAGACTTGAAATGTTATAAGGATTGGTCTATATCCATATCAGGTCCGTAAGGATATTGGATCGGTGCCTTAGAGAAAACAGTGCCTTGCCTTGAAATTTTGCGAGATGCGATCACGCGATTTAATCTCAACCGTCAGATCGTAAACCGGATCGATGGTCGAGATGTGATCGCAAATGGAAATCGGAGGAGTTAAGGGCTAGCGGATATAGCGATATGCCGGCACGCCGATAGCAATAAAGTGTAGATCAACGATTGGATGTCAGAGGTTTCAGAGATTAGTGGAATGCTTTAGAATAGGTTTGAAGTGAGAGCCGGACCCGACGATAATTATGAACACTGTTGTAAAACATTTGAAGTCCAACCTTATATGGTTCTGAGCGGAGTTGTAATGTATTCCTTTGCATTTGTATAAAGTGTTGTGCCAAAGGTTTTAACGCAAAGGTATGATTTAAACGTTCCGATAGTTGAATATCGGAGTCGGAGGGGTGATAAAAGCATATATGTAGTGTGCCCGCGGAAGGAGCATACCCGATTGCAATAAAGGTAGCATCGGGGAATGTGCAGAAGCCATATAAAGGCGAAGAAAGGTATGTTTGGGCATATATTTCCTTTGTAAAAGGTTCTATAAGGAAAATAGTGTCGATGGGAGAATTTATGCAATAAATATATATTAACCGAGGTTAAAGAGGGAAAAGGTTATATATGCGGGCTTAAGGGTTAAGATAAAGTCTAACTAAGGGTTATGCGGGGTGATTAATTTCCGATAGAAGGGAAAAAGTGGATGAATGTTTAGACTTTGTTAAGTCTATGAACCATTCCGAGTGAGACTAAAAGGGGCCTTAACCATGTATGGGTTGAAGATTTGACTCCTTTGAGCGTTAAATACCTACGACAATGTATTTATGCATTTTTATGCATATTTTGGGTATAAGCGGGGGTAACCCTGCATCAGATAAGACAGCTAAGGTTCTCGTGGTGCAATCCACAACATTAAAGAATCATCAGCAACATGTGGGAAAAATAAAAAGAACAAACAAAAGAATAACTCCAAACCTACTCAAAAAACTACACAAAACCAAGCCAGCCAGGGTGGGGGAACCAATGAGAAACACTGCAAGGTTAAATTTCATTATAAAATTTGTCAAGGATACCATTTGACTCACAAGTTCTTGCATATGGATGCAGTTCACCATCTTCTTGTATTACCACCAGCCACCCAGTAGCTAGTCATATTGACTCATCTATTCCTCACCCAACCACAAAAACAAATGGTTGTGCAAGCTCCTCCACCTCCCTTAGGGGAAATGGGGGGCAACACAATCTTCTTGGAGGCTATGCACCTATACATGTTTGTACTAAACAAGTTAACTTGTCTATAAGAGTTTTATCTTAAAAAATCCTAGATCCAGTTCTACTTCTAAGAACTCAGTCATCGTTATTGTTCCCAATGGAACTCTCATTCTAGGTAATCCTTTAGAGCTTGTATATTGTGTTATACGATATTATCAATTGCATACAAAAGTATCTCCGCTAGGTCGGTGGATAACCCAGAACAACAAAGAGACAAGGAACCTAATGCTTTTCCTTAAATTAAATAGATGACGGAGTGAGGCCTACCTGAAATCCTTCGCACACTTCACTCCTTCTTTAGCTTGAAAGCTCCAATTCCAACTCTAAATGTGAAAATTAGAACCTGCATAGTTAGATAACACAAGCCAAGAAACTACGAGATCTATGTAGTATCATATAAATACTTCCTTCAATAGATCAACATGGTATTGAAATATATGAAATAACAACATCACATATAGGAAAACAATGAATTCTTTACATTAATATAAATGGAAGGAAATTACAACTATAAGTAGCAATTGATCTTGTAGAAGAGCTCCTCCAAGTTATTGACTTGTCCTTTCCTTGTCACAATATGCACCTTCAATCACCCTAAATGCATGAGATAATAACCTCTTACTATAGTAGCATAAGGGCATAATCACTCTCCAAAAACCAGCCCCCAACCACATAGAAGGCTAGGAATATATAGAGAAGTAGGGTAAGTTGGGAATTCTTATCCAATTACCAATCTAGGGCTTGAGATTCACCTTTGATGCAGGGATAGGATCAACGGATAAGTGGTGACAACTCTAAAGTAGGGTAGGATAGGATCTGAATGTTTTATCAAAGGTAAGTAGTTAAAACAATTTCTGGAAACTCCTAGAAGGGGAAGCTTCTGGAATCCCGATCATTCTCCCAGATTTCTAGAAGAAGCAACACAGGGGAAAGGGGAAGAAACATGGTTGTGACCAAAGTAGGAAAAAGTGGAGCAACCTATAGGTGATCACACCCTAGTAGGTATACAGGGAGCGTTGGAACTAAAATTGACTCAAATGATGCAGTTTAGGGATGAAATTATGGGGGATGAAGGGATCATGCTTAGGGCTTTATGCAAGATGGTGACAAGGGGGAATAAGATGTTGATTGATCCCATTAGGAGGCTCACTAATCGGATGTGAAGAAATGGTCTATAATAGAATTCCCCCTAAAGCGCAAAGTCAAAGATGATGATTAACGACTGGAGTGGTTTACCTTGTGATAAGTCGAGATCAAGGACAACCAGCGAGCTTCATCTGTTACAATACATTTACAACATGAAATATTTTTTTGTTGAGGGATACATACCCATACCCAGTTCATAAGCTAACATAACATGTATAATTATCAAATTACATGTCCAGAGATGCAATTGCTAGACCCATGATAGTATGTTTGATCATGGACATCATACATTGTGATCTTGTATAATCTTGAAATCACTGCCCGGATGGCAGAAACTAGATCTAAGGTCTTCTATCTCATTCACATGACCAATCAATGTATGAGTTTAACCATGTGAATCAATGAGTTGAATTCAAACATGGTAGACACCATCTCATTACCAGTCAATGATGTAAGTCGTTAACAGGCACGAGAGAAACCATTGATGATGTTAATGGTTCTCAAGGTACTATAGTACGATCCGTATGGTGTGAATAAATGTGTTGATGTCAAATACCACACCTTGGAAACTTGTCGAGAGTGAAGAAAATTTCCATTGATGTATCCAAGCACCAAGGTACCAAAGTTGTGTTTCTAAGTTAACTTCCTGGATGATGCGTTGATGTCGACAGGAAACAACCCCTCACAGGAGGGCCTTGATGTATCCCACATCAACGACACAAAACGGGTATCATGATTAATATATAATGATTAGAATGATCTTGACATGGAATTGGATCAGGAAATGCATACATGAAATTAAGGCTTAAGAACATTATAGCATAGATCAACTGAATGACTTCTCTTGAACACACCAACAACACTGAATGGAGTTGCCAGCATTGACCCAAAACCGAAATGGAGGCTTTGAAAATGATATGATAACCAAAAGACAAGGAGATTACCCAACCCAATAGCCACAAAGATGAAGTGGAAGAGTGTCGTGTTTAAGAGTGACTTGATGCCATTAGCAAAATGGAATCCCCTATTTTCCCAATTTCCCCAACCATACTGGTCAGTACCTCTTTATTTTTTAACAAGCTTGAGGAGGATAACATGTGCTTGATCTATAAGTTCATCCTTCGGATGAATCCCTCCAAGTATATTTAACAAACCCTGAGAAGGAGTGGTTCGACCCCATCATGATCGACGAATCCATCACTATTTGATGTTTTAATGAGTCCAATGAAGGTCAAACTCGACAAATTTTTCATGTTATAAAGTTTGAAAAGAGGCGAAAAATAAAACTCCAAATGTCCCTTTTCATAGGTAGTCCCTTAGGTTTGAAAAGGTAGAAAACAATACCCAAGAGAAACTCTTAGCCATGTTCAACTAAGGTATTCCTTTTTTGTAGCTATTCTATCTCATTCTGGAAAAGGGTTAAACTTATATTGAGTAGATGTCTTTTGATTTACTTTTACGAGTTCAAAAAGACAAGTATTCGACAATCTTATTTTGGGAGTCTGAAAAGAGTTAAAAGAGGAGTCCTCCTTGAGGAATGAGTGGTATAAAGGGTAGAAACTAGTTCCGGTCATGACGGAACTTCTCAAAACACGTAGAGGTTAAGAGGATGGCTATTAATACCACTCATCACAACGGTTCCTCAAGAAAGGGTAAAAAAAACAAGTGAAAGAATATGATCAGCCAAGCATATGGTGATAATGGAATGATAAAACCAAGTCTCATCTGGAAAAAAACAAGCTGATAAAAATGGCAATCACGAAGGATAAAATGGGAATGGTTTCATTTTTACAGAAGCTTGAAACATGGGAAACTATGCTTGAAATTGGTTTCATTTTTACATGAGCTTCAAGCATGGGAAATTATGCTTGAAAGTAGTTTCATTTTTACACAAGCTTGAAACAAAGAAAAACTATGCTTGAAATAAGTTTGTATGCCCCCATCATAATGAATCTATTTGAGGCACATGCCCCTCAAACTTCATTTCATTCACCTAAGTATGCTATGGGTTACTAACAGATGGATGGAATGAAGGTTCATTTACGAGATCAAGCAAAATACTCGACTTGGAATTTATGAGATCTAATCAAAGACTCAAATGGCAAGGATATTTGTTTCATTTTTAACGAGCTTGACACAGGAAAAGAACTATGCTCATAGGAACCTATTTCATTTTTTAACGAGGTTGGCATAGTAAAAGAACTATCCTCATAAGAGATTGTTTCATCTTTTAATGAGCTTGACACAAGAAAAGGAACTCTGCTAAGGAGCTTGACACAAGAATAGGAACTTTGCTCCAAGACCTTGTTTTATTTTTTTAGGAGCTTGACACGAGAAAAGGAACACTGCTCTGGGAACCTTGATCATGACCTCTGAGAGACCATGGCTTCCAAGAGAAGATGGGAGAACAACACTCTGGAAGGGATATATATCAAGGGATCCAAAGGAAAGATTGGGCTCTAATGCCACCAGTACATGATGCACTACATCACCAACTAGATCATTAGTAGACATGGGCATGGAACAAGTTGCCACATAATTAACCTGTGGCAGGGGAGATACCACTTGAATATAAGGACCATTTAGGGAAGGTGGTTGATTAGGAATAAAATTAGGACCAATGAATGAAATTTCACTGATAGTCACGATTCTTCCTTCATGCAAGAAACACATCACATGAAAAAGTGAAGAGACAAGAGCTCCCATGACATAAACATTGTCACATCCACTAATTAAATTGAAATCCAAAGGAACTTGGACTACCATCACATTGATATAGACAACATTTCCTCCCAAAGTGATATGCAACTTAGGAAGGATCCCTAATGGTTGACTGATTCCTCTGTCAAAAGCCAACATATTCAGGGTAACAGGCACAAGTTGCAGAGAACCTAAAGCTTGTCAAGTAATTGAGGACAGAATACTAACAGATGTGCCTTCATTTATGATTGTGCTAGGTATGACCGGATTATTAGCTTGTATTGTGATCTGAAAAGGTACATAAGGAGGAAGACGATATCTTGCCAAATGGCTCCAATCAAAGGAAGTGACCATGCTACTTGTAGGGGTGTCGTAGGAATGAGAGAATTGATCCCTTGCGCCATGGGAATAGGATAATTGTTCCCCTATGTTGTGGGAATAGGAGGATTTCCCCCCTTTGTCATTGGAACAGGAGGACTGCCCCCCGGTTCATTGGAATCTGAAGAAATGAGAAAACCCTGAGCGGTATGAAGTTCGCTCTCTACAAGAAAGGTACGATCAACCGAAAGTGGAATCGATTCAAACTTTTTCTCAACCAATGGTTGGTTGGAACATACTCATGGGACTAACGTTTAGAGAGAGTGGGATTGATTGGATTTATATTATGATCAATCACTTCATCAACTAGTGGAGGATTGGGAGAAAGCTTTCGATAACCAGCTAGAATTCGTGGTTGAAAAGTTTTAAGATTTTCCAACACTTTTGAGGCTTCATACATATAAGGAAAAAGGTGAATAGGATGATTCCATTCACATAACTTACAGGGAAACCTCGATTTACCCTTTTTCCCATGGACATTACTATCAATAGTTGAGGGTTTATCACCAGCATGATCTCCAGAGGCTGATGACAAAGGTTGATGTGAACCTGTGGACCACACTTCTAATACCTTGTGAATATCAGGACAATATCTAATAAGGTGGTCTCCCTTACATAACATGCAAGGGAATTTAACTTTACGAGTCTGATTGGAAGGTTTCTTAACATCAATTGCATTGGTAGCAATGGCAGCTTGGTTGTCCCTCTTCTTATTTTTCTTCTTCTTAATCTTCCTTGTCTTCTTCTTCTTAACCACTTGGTTACTAACTTGTAGGTTTTCACCAGATGGACAGGAAGAAGAGGAAGAAGATTGAACAGGCGAAGAAGGCAAAGGATCGACTTTCAGATAAAATTGAGGTTGATATTGTTCAGGTGAAGGAGAACTTGGTTGAGAATTAGTTTGCACATTCACAACCATGGGGGTCGAAAATAACCAAACTGGAAAACCAATGGTAAATCCAGGAAGGGACAACATTGCCATATAAGGAGGACCAATATTTCCAAAAGAAGGAAAAGGATCATGATTCCTGTCAAAGGGGTTCCCTTGATTGGTAGACTCTATTACTATTGCCATTTGTCTCAACCTAAGATCCACTAAGGAGTTATTCCACGGGGGGGATTTTATTCCGTGTTCAATTAATTGATTTTATAAATTAAATACACAAACAAAATAAAGGGGTAATCAGGAATAAAGGTTTACCAAGAAACAATGAACTGCAATATACACCTTGGCAAACCAAGGACTTAACATACATGCATGAAATCTCCCTGAATGTTGTGTTCAGTGTATCACAGTATACGAGGTAGCAAACTATATTACCTACGGATGGATAGAAACCTATTGGGGACTCCCAAAATATACTCAATAGTACATGGGAGTGCAATCTTTATTAGTGTTGTCTAATGTGTAATCATTTGATGAGAGCTTTCCCATATACTTTACGTGCATGTAGAACCACCAATATACCCAAAGTTACGTGGAGTACGATCCTATATTCTCACATACGTGGAATGGGATTTCACCCCCAGGATGCAATGTTGGCAAACAAGGATAGCTCCTATGTTTAATGACGATGGAACATGTCTCTAGCCTAGACCTCTATATGTTTGCGTTAATGTTACAAATTATCCTTAGGTTGATTAAATAAATTTTATTGTTTATATTTGATTATGTTTCAGTTTTTTGGCTCACCATCAATGTCACTTGAATACCCTAAAATGAAAATCTATCATCAGAAAATAGAAATATTTTTTCTTTCAATGAAAATCTAGCTAAGGGAGGGAAGAAACAATCAAGATACAACACACAATATGCAGCAAACAAGATGCAAGATGCAATTTCCCTTTTCGATGCAACTGTTCCTATGCTAATGCACATGAAAAACCCTAAATGCCAATGCAAATTTTTTCTTTTCACCACACTTAATTTTCAAAATGAAGAAAACTAAGATGTAAACGTTTAATTACTGATTCAATTGCACTTTTCAGAATCAGGACAAAAACAATAATTCATATAAGTGATCAACAATCAAACAAAATCAGTTTGTAAGTGACCAAATGATAAGAACAAAGAAAAATCAAAATAAATTCTTACCAAAGGTAAACAACACAAATGCAAACCAAATGGAGGCTTTAGAGAGACGACAAGACACTTAAGACTCAGGGAAGTTCAACTAGAAGTTGGCTGACCAAAGTGAGGCTCAAGAACCAAGGCAAAATTTGTGCAAAGTGACCAACACTGGTGTAGAAGAGGCTTCAGTGCATTGCAACACTAGTATAGAGTGAGCTTGGGTGAGGTGCAACGCTCTGTTAGAGGCACTCGGAGAGTGTTGGGCCTAGGAAAGAGGATTGTGGCACAAAAATTGCAAAAAAATCCTTAATGAAATCACTTCCTAGGTTTGTTCTCGGTTGGATGATACAACAAAGTTCTATCAAGGAGGTCGTCAAACACAATGGACAAGGAAACCACCAAGATAATACTTTTTTCCCCAGTATGGTCGCCAATTTGTTATATGAAATTTACAATTGCAGACAAAAGTTTCTCCCCTAGGTCAGTGGCTAACCCAAAACAATAGAGAGACAAGGAGCCCAATTCTTTTCCTTAAAGTAAATAGATGATGGAGTCAGGCCTACCTAAAATCCTTCACACACTCCACTCCTTATTTAGCTTGAAAGCTCCAATTCCAACTCTGAATGCCAAAATTAGAACCTACACAGTCAGATAACGCTAGATAAGAAACTATGAGATCTATGCAGTATCATCTAAATACTTCATTTAATAAATACACATGGTACTGAAATATATGAAATAACAACATCACATATACGAAAACAATGAATTATTTGCATTGATATAAATGGAAGGAGATTACAACCATAAGTAGCAGTTGATCTTGTAGAAGAGCTCCTCCAAGTTGTTGACTTGTCCTTTCCTTGTCATAATATGCACCTTCAATCACCCTAGATCAAGGAGATAATAACCACTCACTACAACATCATAAGGGCAGAATCACTCTCTAAAATCAAACCCTCAACCACATACAAGGTTGGGAATATATAGAGAAATAGGATAAGTTTGGAGTTCTTATCCAATTACCAATCTAGAGTTTGAGATCCACCTTTGATGGAGGGACATGATCAAAGGATAAGTGGTGAAAACTCCAAAGTAGGGTAGATTATGATCTGAATATTTTATCAAAGGTAAGTATTTAAAACAACTTTTGGAGATTCCTAGAACGGGAAGCTTGTGGAATCCTAATAATTCTCTCGGATTTCTAGAACCAACGCAGGTGCAAAGGGGAGCAACTTGCTCGTGACCAACGCAGGCAAAAGTGGAGCAACTTGTAGGTGATCACACCCGAGTAGGTATATAGGGAGCGTTGGTCCTAAAACTAGCTCAGATGATGCAGTTTATGGTTGAAATTCTAGGGGATGAAGGGAACATGGTTAGGGATTTGTGCAAGACGGTGACAAGGGGGAATAGGATGTTGATTTATCCCATTAGGAGGCTCACTGGTCGAATGTGACAAAATGGCCTATAACATATTCCACAACTAAGGGTGTTATCCACAAGTCTACACACAACCATAATGCACAAGTTGCTTAGCACTACAGTATTGTTGAATATTTATACTAAGCACCTTGTGTCATATTCTCTCTAGAGATTTTGAAGAGTTTTATTATGCACCAGAAGCCTTGTTGACTATTATCGGAGGGTTGGATCTCATGGAGTCAAGTTTTATCACCTTTGATGTTGACACCCCTCGTTTTAGACTCTCTCATCAAGTTTCTTTCTAGATATTGGTGCAAGTTTCCAAATACGAGATACTCCACACTCTTATGGATGAAGGGTCTTTAACTTGTGTTATTTTTGTTTCATGTTGGGAAACTATTGGTTCTCCAACTGTCGTCAATTCGAATACTACACTCCAAGCATTCAATGGTCATGCCTTTGTGCCTCAAGGTATTCTTCCTTCATTTTCCATCTAGCTAGGGGGGAAACCATGACTGTAGATGTTGAAGTTGTCAACACTCCTTTAGATTATAGTATTCTCCTTTTCTATAGTTGGTTCTACAATATGATTGCTTTCATGTACTTGATGTTCTGTGTGCTTCACATTCCTTGTGAAGGTAATATTTTCATAATTGATTAGTCAAAATATCATGTTTCGTCAACAAAGTATACCATACAAGTACATTTGTGTCATTTATTGGAGATATCCCTACAACTTATGAGAGTGTTGGTGTGAAACTATTTAAAGTATTGTCACTTATCAGTATCTTTCCTTTACATTCACTTGATGCTCGTTCTTCTTTGTTATCTCCTGCACATTATATCTTTTGTCATCAGTGGACCCCTTCCTTCATTTTTGGTCGAGCTAGGGAAAAAACCATGACTGTAGATGTTGAAGTTGTCAGCACTCCCTTAGATTATAATATGCTCATTTTCTATAGTTGGTTCTACACTATGACCACTACCATGTCTTTGATGTTTTGTGTGCTTCGTGTTATAAAATTATATATTGTAGAGCAATGGAACACATAAAATATTGCAGAAACAAAAATACAGAAAATGCATAAAACAAGAGAGCCACAGATATACGTGGTTCACCCAGTTTGGGCTATGTCCACGGGAAAACAGCCACCCCTTCCTTTTATATTATATAGCAAAATGTAGAGATACAACCTACAACAGACCCGTTGTAATTTCCTCTTTGTTCTCACATAGTCTCCTCTCTCTTTCTTGCTCAAAATACAGATATACACAACCACGATGCAATTCCCTCATATATAGCATGGGGTTACCTTCTAGGGAAAAAAACCCTAAATTAAACATAACTTCTGCCGTTAGATCATCTGCCTAATGAACGACTTAGATTGAATACAAAATTACAATATTTTACAAGGAAATTTTACATCTATTTTTATCTTTGGGGACGTTTCCTCTGGACCCACACGTGAAGGGGTGTACAGTCTTCCTAGGGTATACATCTGGCTAAAACAAAGACCTTTGTATCATGAAGATAATCAAGCTCTACACCCAACAGTCTCCCACTTAGAGATTGATTATAGCAACTCCGTCGCTGCTTCATTTGTTGGAAAATAACTCCACTTTGGACTTGATTGTTTCTCATCTTCATCGAACTTGAAGACCAATTGAAACTAAGAAAAACCTCATTTTCTCCCTGAATACAACTTTTGTTAAAATATCTACAAGATTATGGCTACTGTGTATCTTTTCTAACTTCAACTGTCCATCTTCCAACACTGACCGTGTGAAATGGTACTTGAGTTGTATATGTTTAGTCTTGGAATGAAATGTTGATTTATTTGCAAGATGATTGGAACTCTAGTTGTCATTGTATAACCTACCCATCGCTTGCTTATTACCCAATTCATCCTTAAACCTTTGTAACCAAATCATTTCTTTACTAGCCTCTGTAGCAGCAACATACTTTGTTTCCATCATTAAAAGTGCAACAACACTCTGCATTTTTGAAATCCAACTGACAGTTGTTCCACCTACAGTAAACACATACCCTGTGGTGCTCCTCCCATTATCTCTATCACCTGCCATGTCTCCATCAACATATCCCTGTAGAGTAATGTTTGAACCACCTAAGCATAATGCTTGATTTGTGGTACCTCTCAAATACTTGAGAATCCATTTCACTGCCATCCAATGTTCTTTTCTTGGATTGTTCATGTACCTGCATACAAATCCCACTACATGTGAAATATCAAGCCTATTGTAGACCATTGCATACATTAAGCCTCCAACCGTTGATGCATATGGAAATTTAGACATAGAATCCATCTCTTCCCTAGTCTTGTGACACATATCCTTACTTAGTTTGAAATGGCTAGCCAAAGGTGTCATAACTGGTTTTGCATTCTACATATTAAATATTTCCAACACCTTTTACATGTACTCACTCTGAGACAATGTTAATTTGTGATTTTTCCTATCTCTAGTTATTATGATACCAAGGATTTTTTTTGCAGCACCCAAATCCTTCATTGCAAATAAATTTGCCAATTTTTCTTTGAGCACATTTATTTCCTGCATGTTAGAACCTGCAAAAAGCATGTCATCTACATATAATAACAATATAATATAGCTACCATCATTTTTCCTTTTGAGATAAACACAGTGATTAGAGTGACATCTAGGATAACCTTGTTCATATATAAACCTCTCAAATTTTAGATACCACTACCTTGGAGCTTGTTTTAGGCCATACAAACTCTTCTTCAACCTGCACGCTAGTTTCTCCTTCCCTTTGACCTCATACCCTTGTGGTTGCTGCATATTGATCTCTTCCTCCAAATCCCCATGGAGAAAGGGTATATTTACATCTAACTGCTCAAGATGAAAATCTTTTGCTGCTACCAAACCTAAAATAGTTTTGATTGAAGTCATTTTAACAACATGAGAAAATATTTCATCAAAGTCTATACCTTTATTATGTGCAAACCCCTTCACCACAAGTCTAACTTTATACCTTTTTCTACCTCCATCTTCTTCCTTAAACTTGTAAACCCATTTATTCTGCAATGTTGTTTTACCTACAGGCAACCTGAATAACTCCCAAGTCTGGTTATGTACCAAGGATTCCATTTCTTCTTTCATGTATAGCTCCCACTTCTTCCTGGTTTCTACTTGCATTTCTTCTTCATAGCATCCTGGTTCACCAGAATCAATCAACAATACATAATATAATGAAGGATAGTATCGCTCAAGGGGTCTACTTATCCTGGTAGATCTTCTAACACCACTTTCAGGTGTTTGAGGTGCCTGTTGTTGTTGTGGTTGTTGATCATTATGATCTTCAGACATCTTTACTTTTTCTGTGATCTCATCCAGCACTGTGTATTCTCTATTTTCTTTTTACTGTTTCTTTTCCTGCATTTGATCCTTATACAAGACCCTTTCATTGAATATGACATCTCTACTCCCAATGATTTTGTGATTTTCATAATCATATAAGCAATAACCAAAATCATTAACACCATATCTAATAAAGATACATTTCTTTGATTTTGCCTCAAGGTTTGTTATATATTTTTTATTAATGTAGCCAAAGGCTTCACAACGGAAAGTCTTTAAAAATGAGTAGTTTAACTTTTTACTTGTCCATGCCTCTTCTGGAATACCACCATCCAAGGAACTTGAGGCCCTCTATTTATAAGATAAACAACTGTATCTACAATATCTACCCAAAATTGTAAGGGCAATCCTGCATGCAATCTCATGCACCTTGCACACTCCATGATTTTCCTATTCATCTTTAATGGCACACCATTTTCTTGTGGTGTTCCTAGAACTGTCTTCTCTCTGCTAATTACATGCTCTAAATAGTACTTATCAAACTCTTTGTTGCAATATTCTCCTCCATTGTCTGATATGATACATTTCAACTTATTTCATGTCTCGTTCTCAACCAAAGCTTTCCATTTCTTAAAAGTATCAAATACATCAAATTTATTTTGAATACAATAAATCTAGGTTTTTCTGGTTGCATCGTCAATAAAAGTAACATAATAACGAGAGCCACTGAGAGATGATACATGATCAGGTACCCAAACATTTTTATGCACAAGCTCTAATTTTTCTCTTTTCTTTTCTTTCCCAACTCTAAGAAATTTAAATCTCTTTTGTTTTCCATAAACACACCTCTCACATATATCCAAATCAACATGCTTCAACCTGACAATAATTTCTTGAGTGAAGAATCTACATCCCCTTCTCACTCATGTGCCCGAGCTTATGATGCCACAATGTTGTATCTACTCCTGTGGAGGTTAAATCATTGACAAAATTAGAAATATCATTGTATAAATACAATGTACCAACCTTTTCTCCTTTTGTTATTACCAGGGCTCCTTTAGTGACCATCTAGGTTTTACCTATAAAAGTAGTCACACAAACTTCACCACCTAACTGCCCTGTTGAAATTATATTTTTCTTTAGATCTAGAACATGTCTTATTTCCTTTAATAGCCATTAGTTTCCATTATGTTGTTTTATGAAAACTTTACCCATTCCAATGATTTTAAAGGGTTTATCATCTCCCAGATGACCGTGTCCAAAATATCCTTGAACATAATCATGAAAATGTTTCCTATAAGGTGTGGCATGGAATGAGGCCCCTGAATCTACCACTCAAGCATCAATAATGTTTTCTAACGAAAGAACCAAAGCATCTTGCAACACATCACCTGTCACATTCGCTTCATGATCGTTTTCTTGTTCTGTGTCTCCTTCTTTTCCCTTCCGAGACTTAAAATATTTCTACAGATGTCCTTTCTTCCCGCATTTCCAGCACACTATCCCCAATCTAGACTTTGATCTGTGTTTCCTTGACTTACTGTGATATCGTAGGTTCTTTCCTTTATCCATTTTCCTTCCTCTAGTCTCTGCAGTCAAAGCATTACCTAATGTCTCACTGTAGTTTTTCTGTCGCATTTCCTCACTAAGAATGGCACCGATGATCTGAAATGGGGCACTAAAGGCTTCTTGTCAAACTTAAAAGAACCTCTCCCACTCCAAAGCTTATATATTCCCAAGATCTATGCTTATGATTGATAATCTGTGGAATTAAAAGTGCTTGAAAGAGGTGTATGCTTGTGTTTGTTTTTAGACTTTCAAATATTTGTGTACATTTGCTTAAACTAATATGAAATGCATATAACAATAAATAAAGCATCAAATAAGCAAACCACATAAGACAACAAGTTTAATTAGGAGTTCACCCAAACCTCTTGGGCTACGTCTCTGTGAGCTCTAGTCAACTCGACTAGGCTCTTTGGGATTATGGCTAAATTCTTTTACAAGTTCCACACTCAACTCCAATAGGTTACGACTGAACCATTGGGCTTAGAATACCATTTTTATCCCTGTCCATTTGGCTCTTTGGCTCTCGGCTCTTGGCTCTAGCTCTTGACTCTAACTCTGGCTCTGGCTATGGCTCTCGGCTCTGTCTCTGTCCCTTGGCTCTCGCTCCAGCTCTCGCTCTTGGCTCTCACTCTGGATCTGGCTCTCACTCTCGCTCTTGGCTCTGTCTGGCTCTCCGGCTTAGTGAATCTCTGGCTCTCTTGCCTTATGCACTCTTGCTTCTGAGTCCTTCTGAGAGCTCTTTGAAGGGAGAGAGTCCCCTCCCTCGCTTGGCTCTCTGGCTTTTGAGGAATCCTCCGAATCTGCGGCTTCCATCTGTTCCTCTATCCCCAATCATGAGGAATCATTCCTTTCTGCGGCACTGCATCTCTTCGACTGGCCCTCTAGCTCAGTGGCTCTGTGGCTCTACGTCTTCTATAACGCATTCTTGTTACAAAATTCCTGCTTACAGCGTGGCATAGATGAATAGGAGCTATTTTACAATGGAAAACACACAGTCGGCCTCTTTCTAGGACAAAATCCACAAAATAACGCATTTTTCATTTGGAACATAAATACAAAAGGAATACACAAAAAAACCCAACAAAACGCTTTTCATCGGAACTCAAATTTTATCCAATCGTGTCCATAATCCCATCGAGTTCGCCTTTGGTCACAATATCACAATCGCACAGGTGGGAGGTCAAAACCTCAATACATGGGAAACACATATAAATCTGCATAACTCGGATTTCAAATTATATGCAACAACATTTATAATCCCATCGGGTCCTCGCTCTATCGCAAGTCCCAATCACGCTGCATAAGGGCCAAAGGTCTACCTCCCATGCCTTTTTCCCTTATGTGATCAATATCACCAATCGCTTTATTGGCATATCAGCCCCATCACATGTGATCTGATCTCCGATCGCTCTGATCGGCACTATCGAAGTACCGCAATATCTCTTATCGATGTTTCGACATATTGGTGTTTCAGCATATCAGCGGTCGGCATATCGTTGGTTCCATGGCCCATAGTCTTGCCTCTCTGATTTGTAATCATCGATCACATCTCGATCGTTGATTCCCTTTTGATCCGATGGCTAACAACGATCATCGCAATCGGCCCATCGCAAGTCTTCACGCCTTTGGTTAAGTCTTCCCTTTGGCTTTTTGCGATGCAACATAATATTTCCCGATTTCCTTTTCGACCAATAAAACAAGGCCACGTGGCCCAATCCTGGCCTTCCATGTGTCAGCTGTGGGTTGGCCCGTGAGCCTATACCAAAAATCAACATTTTCAATATAGTTTGAAGATTAATGAAATTGTCTCATTTTCTAAGGACATTGGACAATTTTCATTTTACAATAACTCCTTCATCCAGAGTTTATTTTGGTGCATTAAAATTGTAGTAGATTTATATTGAAAAGATCTATGTAATGAGACTATTCCCAAGAGCATCCTTTGAATTTCATTTTCCTCTGTGAGGAAGATTCATATACTTAGAAGTCTATGTTAGATCCATTTTGGATCACGCCTTCCCACTAAAAAGCTTTTGGACTCCAAAAGACTGATATACTGATCTAAATAGTAAATGAGAGTACCTCACCCTCTTCTTTTATCCTCTATAAACTTGCCTTGCATAGTTCCTCTGAAACAAATCCTTTGAACACTCCCTTCCTGGATGTGCTTGTCCTCTTGGGAAGGACTGTCTTCCTTCTTGACTTCCTGTAGAACTCCTGTTGAGAAGGTCACAAAAAGTAGTTTGAACTTCTCTGCCTTGATCATTGATCCAAGGTGGCTAAAAACCAATGTGAAGTTACATCTACTTCACAAAATTTTACATTTGTACCTGTTTGACACATTGTCAACAAAAATTGTTAACAACAACAGGATTACAGACAACAACTGGATGGCCTAAACTCTTGCTTCATCAAAAGAAACAGATTTCACATCTTGTGAATTACCTCCATGTCTTTACATCTGCATACAAATGACTGACTAGATAACAAGCCAACAAAACATGCCTTTAAACAATTGACCCTTCATGTTAAGCATGTCAAAAAAGAACTTTAGGATTCTTTTTCAAAGATGAAACACTTCATCATTATCTCCATCTTGTAGACCAAATCAACTTTTTCCAAGTCAACATTACATTACATGCATGTTTACAACAAAGTAATCAACCCTTCAAGTTAATCACACATCCATGTTTAAATACAAGGAAATCATTAACATCCATGTGTTCATGCATATCAAGCTTATGCATGCATTTCATCTTTCAACTTTCGCTTAAGCACACTGTACTTTCGTAGCTGAAATGAAATATAATGTTTCATCCTTCAAATTTTGCTTAAGTACACTGTACTTTTGAAGCTGAAATGAACATAATGTTTTAGCAATAAGGTGAGTCTCCTACTCAACTTTTCCATTCACCTTCTTGGTAAAACCCTGCAACTTGCATCTCATTAACAAAGAAATGCAAATAAATGTGTTATATCAATAGACATGCAATGTTAATTGGATAAGAACTCTAACCATTTCTTACCAATCCATTTCAAATTTCCTTCCTTTGTCTGCACATCGGCATCAACATGTGAATCATCCTGAAACACATCAATCATGGAATCTTTCTTTCCGTTCCTACCATTTTCTCTTTCCACCTTCTTCAAGTTTCGTGGAAGCATTGTTGGATTCAAAATCCAACACCTTTCAACAATATGTCCTTGCTTATGGCAGTAAGTGCAACACATGTGCATCTCCTCAACAACATGATTTGCCTTGTCCAAGGGACCTTTGGCTTCTTGCTTATTTTCCTTCCAAAGTTTCTTGCATGTGGCCATCCTCTTCCAACAACTAGAAACATTATGGTTATCCCAACCACAAAAGGAACATGCAATTCTTTTCCAATGCCTATATGGAAATTTACCATGCTGAACATAATCAAAAGGAAGATGGTTAAAACCAGATTTATACATTTCTCTTTCACCTTTATTGCCTTCATGAGGAGGTGAATTGAATGAAGAAGTAGCTCCCTTTGGAACACCATTAATCTCTTCACTGCTTTCAAAGTTTCCACAACTCTCTGGTTCAAGTGTATGCTTATGAACACCTTCTTCCTGCACATGATGTTTCAAGCTATTGCATTCCCCATGAATACAATCTTTACACTGTTGAGGTAGAAGACCTGAAATGAAACTCCTTCTTGGAACTGTTTCAATTGTCTCCATGAGAACATTGGAACTTTATCCATAAGGTTGTCCATAGCCAAGACCCAAATACTTAGGCCTTTCCTCAACTATTATTGGCTCAACAATACCCTGTGCATGTTTGCCCAAGCCTTTTCCTTCATAGCCTATCTTGGACATTAACTTGGAACCTATGCCTCTGGTATTTTTTCAAAAGAACCAATATAAACATTATTAGAGGAAATTGAAGACAAACTGGAATTATTTACCTCTTATTCAAGATGATACTTGACTAAGGCTTCTTTGGTAGCAAGGAGTTGTGTCTCCAACTCATGCACCCTTTCCAGGTTCATATTTGGAATATGAAGTTGGCCTTCCACTTCCTGCAATTTGTTAGAAAGCAACTACTTCTCTTCCTTCATGGAATTCAACTGCTCTCTAAGTATGATGCTCTTCCTTCCATCCTCATACATTTCTCTTACCATATCCATCATGATGAACAAGTCTTGCTTCATGTCTTCATCAAAGAATCTTGTGAAGAAAGTAGAATTTGACGACTCACTTGTAGACGTTGTCATTATCAGAATGAACAAAAGAACTTCAAACAAGATTAACAAAGAGCTTATTCAAGCAACCTTTTGCAACAAACCTCTTGTGCTTCAAGGATTGCTTTGAGGTCCTTTGGGATAAGAAGAATGCCTTCATCCCTTCTTCCTTCTTGTCCTCTCCTAGACTTAGCTAACAGCAGCTTTCCCTTCACCTCTACAAACTCACACAATAGTCAGTTTACAAACAATCAAACAGCTAAATTCTTTCTACTGTTTGAACACCTTTCAAATCAAACAAGCATTCTGATCTGATACCACTTGCATAATGATACCATCTATTGAGTCTCAAACTTGCATCTTCCTACACCTTTTTCTAGCTTCTTTCCATTCATCTGAACCTCCTAAGTCATCAGTATCATTGCATATTAGTTAAAAAAAGAGCATTTAAAGTGGTTTCTTGACTATGTGTTTATGTTGCTATTTGAACTAGATTTTTGTTTATGAGCTGCGGAATCTTGTCACTTTCTGCAGCCAGCTCAACTTTCCACAGTTGTTTTGTCAAAGTCTATATTGCAGGTGTCTTCAGGCGAATCGAGCCACATGGGCTAGTTGAAAACAACGTGGACGTGGACCGAGTCCTATTGGCTCAGTCGAATTCATCAAAAGAGGTCATAGTCAACGAGGGGCAAAGTGGTGGTCAACCTAAGAGTCCTACGGTGATAAAACTCTATTTTTTCACCACGTGAAGACTTGCGTGGCCATTCCTAAATCTCAGGGGACAAATCAACACATGTGGACTGCTCCATGAGCCGAATCCAATAGCCACCCTCCAAAGATTTAATCTTCACGGCAGCCATAATGATAGATTCTTGGACGTGGTTGTTTATGTGTCTCTTGTCAGCGCAGATTGTAGGAAAGTAGTTATGTCATCCTCTGTTATAAATAATGCGTTCTCATACACATATTAGCTAGCTTTGTAATGTAATTTTGACTATTAACGAGCCCATTCTGCTGTGACTTTATTTCTGTGTTATGACTGTATTTTGAATACATGAGAAAGCCCTGTTTATAAGCTCAATTCGTGGTTAATAGATGTTGCCCGAGGACTATGCAGAGGGCCCCTACACATGCCAAGGTTTTGTTTATTGCTGTATAGTTTCATGCTTTATTTCTTTATGTTCATTATGCCATATTTATTCACTTGTATATAATGCATTTCTTATGGTATTAACGTTTTATTTATGTCCATAATTTTCCATGCTTTATACTGTTGTTAACTGATCAGTGTCTTTGTTCCAGATTACAGTAGGCAACCCAGGCACTTGCACATAGTTTTATGATGATTGATGACATGGAATCTGTCTTGTCCTTCTGTTGATTTATTTTCTTAGTTTTTAATCTTAGCACTGTTTTATTTATTTCAGTTTTGTACATTTGCTTTATTAGTTAGATTAGATATTAAATTACTCATGTCATTTCAGTTACCTCCTAAGGGATTGAAGTATGAGTGTGTAGTTTGATATTAGTTTATTTTTCTGCACATTAGTTATTGAATTACTCATGTCATTTTCAGTTACCTCTGAAAGCCATAGTGAGACTAATGGTGAGGGATTGAAGTATGAGTGTGTAGTTTGATATTAGTTTATTCTCCTGCAAATTAGATATCAGATTGCTCAAGTTGTTTATGATTACCTCCGAAAGCCATAGCGAGACTAATGGCGAGGGGTCAGAGTATGAATTGCTGTAATTTTATTTTTAGCTTTATTTGCTTGCAATTTTTGAGTTTCTTTGAGTACAGTTTCTTTTGTATTTAGACAAAAGCAAAGGTAATGGGTTTCATGATCAATAGTTCACTGCTTGTTTGACTAGTATAGTGGCACATTTATTAATATCAAGAATAGCAAAGAGGATTACAACCAATTGTTCTGACCCAACGTCATCCTCTCAGCATGAAAGCCCTTCTTCACCTCATGAAAAGCTTAGATCACCCAACACTATGATATTGCACCAAGAGAACAACAGCACTTCCTTACAAGATACAAGATTCGAGCCTTTGGATCTCTGTGATGAGGGATCCATATATAGATGTCTGCAGGGGGGTGAGTCAGCTACTAGGTTTTTTATTAGTGTCCTCTCTCTGATAGTTCTTGATTCCACTTGGAGATTTATTATCTCTTACTCATCCCTGGGTGAATTCAGAGAGGCAAGTGTCACAGGAGAAGTTTCTAGAAGATTCCATGATCATCCACCTTGCAAACTGTCTCTGCCATTTGTCTACTCCCGCCCATGGCACCCTACAGAAGGGCTTTCTAGTATGCATCACACTTTTTACACTAAGCAGGTGAGATGCATCGCACCCTCTGCACTGGGCAGTCTGTATGGTCCAGTTTTGACCAGTTCTGAGCAGTTT
>APFE030839518.1:91466-175308 GCA_000404065.3 Pinus taeda
CTCAACTGAATTAATTAATTAATATTTCCAACTACTGTTAAGACCAAAATTAATTTTACTTCCTATAGATAGACTAGGGACTGCTATAAATAGGAAGGGACCCAGAAATGCTATTTTTAGAACTTTATTTTTAGTAGTTTCACCTCTCACCCAATGTGGCCAATGACCTCATTGGCCAAACTATTATTTTTAGACATGTTATTTTTAGCACATTCTAAATTTAACATTTCTTGTTGCACATTTTTCAACAGACGGATTTCTTACCATGAGTGTTTCCATGTCTCCAGGTATTGCAGGTGTTCATCTGCCTCTCAGCAATGCAGGTATAATGGTTTCCAAGAGAGTAGAGTCAAAGACACCATTCAGAGCATACCTGGAGATGTAGTCGATCAAATGTCTATGAGATTGCCTACTCACGAATATATCAAGTTGTTCGTAAACAAGGACATCAATATATGATAGCAACAGCATCACAGCAAGTAGCGTCATGAACAACAGTTGAAGGCAGCATACCGAATGCAACAAATGCAACGAATGCAATGAACGCAACGAATGCAATGAATGCAACGAATGCAACAAATGTAATGAATGCAACGAACGCAATGAATGTAACGAATGCAACGAATGCAACGAAGGTAGCATACTAAATGAAACATACGCAATGAATGCAATGAACACAACGAATGCCACGAATGTAACGAATGCAAGAGAAAGGTTGTTGACAACACAGAGGCAGAACAAAGTTGCAAGCTCAAGCAGATCCACTGATGATGAAAGCAACTTTGGAGACTCAAGCTATGAGGTGACGGTGTGACATGAAGATCACACGAAGACAGAGAAAGGAACAAAGAAGGAGTTTCATGTGATGAAGCAAAAACTCAAGGAAGAACATGATGTTGGAGATAGATGAATGAGTTGCAGCAGGAACAAGAACAGCAGTGGGCACAACATGCACTCACGAATGAAACTAAACTCGTACAAGTTATAGATCTATCCTAGCAACTGGCACAAATTAGACATGGTGAGTAGTGTTGTTGATCGCATGCAAGGGATTCAGTAGCATGCATGTCATTGGGTGCACGCATGCAATCCAACCCATTCAGCACACTCACCAAGGCAAGGACAAGAAGCAAGTCTAACTAGAGCTGAACATGTACTTCAGCAAGTTGATGTGCATGACCACTAGCACACACTTGAAGATCAGCACGGAAACTATGCATCGGTGTGTTGTTGGTTTAGTCACACCCAAGAAGACCATGCAGATGCTAGAAAACGAGTTCGATGAAGGATCTGAACCAATGCACCGGTTGCAACGGAGGCAAGAGTTCGCTTCAGCAAAATGTCATCATGGGGTGCATGTGCACCATCATGGACGACCAAGCTTGGCATCAGCTCACCACCTTCACCATCACAAGCATGTCAAAGAGTTGGTCTCACCACAATGGACCGAGTGTCAATGATGTCTTGCATGGCTTGCTCAAGCCATTGAGCACATGTGCATTGTAATGTAACGTTATGTCAAGTGGAAGTTTAGGTGTCAATAGTTGGATGTAACAATCATAGAGTAGATGAAGAGTCATGAGGGTAGATGAGCTATCACAAAGGGAAATGTCAAGGGTCACCCCACCCTTTTCTATAAATAGAACCTCATAACTCATTATAGAGGTTTTTGGTCATCCAAGCTTCTGATTAGACTATCGTGGAGAGAGCTTGGACAGAATTGTAATGCGCCTTGGCTTCTCCAATGCATGGAGCTAGTTCATCTCTTTGGAGGAGTAGGCAAATGTGGTTGTAACGTTCCACTATGAGGGCTAGCAAGTTTGCATGGATGTATTGTATGACTGGAACTTACACTTCTTTATATAATACGAGCTAGCACATTTCATGCATATGTTGTATTGTATTACAGTTGTGTTGTTTACTCTAAATGGCACATGTATTTGATTTCTTACGCACACATGTATGGATTGTTCTGTATGAGCATGTATGAATCTTTTTGAAATGTGTTGATTGGTTTAACCATCACCTTGGATTTCCAACTGACTTTCTTTCCATCTTGTGATGCATCTTCACTCGTGTGTTCCCTTCCCATCTAAGTAATGTTACAGGTTTCCAAGGGGCGCACTCATCTCAACCCACATGTGTTAGAACCTCTCATGCACCTTCCTTGACTCACTACAGTTGTCACACCCTTGCTACCAACAGAGTTATCTTACTTGCCTATGTGCGAAATCGCAATCAAGGCATTGGTATATGACCCACTGTTGGGACTGCTACACCAAACGGTCTAAGTTCTAATTGGGACTTCTTACAGGGGAGATCCCCTTACATGTTAGCGGGTCCAGCACCGTCAACAAGTAGTAGTTACATTAACATGATGATGACCTGACACAACATTGAAAGGACACATGGCATGTAGATTTGGTGCTTTGAGGTATCCAAGTGGACTAATTCCATGTGACACATGGAACCACTCATCAAGTGAAACATGGAATAGAATGAGAGTTGGAGAGCACATCGACGTGTCATGCCAAGGCAAAGTTCAATAAGTTCAAAGGAAGGGTGCAGTTAACGAAAGGCATGGCACATAATTCTCTCCATCAAAAATAAGATAAATTCACATCGCTCCAAGGAGTGTAGGGAAGACAAGTGGTAGTGATGTAGCAAAGCGTTTATGTGGCATCACTCAGAGACTTTGAAGTGGAAATAATGAAGTCAACAGGTGATTTTAGATGAGGACCTGGAATATCTTTGGTATTTGCGCTAATGTGGGTGTTTGGTAATGTTTTCGTGTGTTAAATATTTCTCAAAAGGGTGTGATGGCTGGGTAGTGGGCCCAAGACAAGAAAAACATCTGACATTAAGCATACTTGTTGCATGATAAATACTCTATAAGTTTGGATATCCAAAGCACTCTCTATCAACATAAGGTTTTATCATATGGTCATTGTAGGTTTTAACCCTGTACATAAATTACCTACAGATGAATTCTAAAAACAGAAAATAAACAATGACGAGAATATAAAATAAATACATAGATATTTCCGCTAGATCCCAAAATCAGGACTACCAGATTGATTTTTCATTATGTTCCTTTCAATGTTACAATACATATATATACATGCTGAAGCATGTTAGGGTCCAACCCTAACCCCCTTATTTATGTAATAGGGTCGAGTCATAGCTATAGTTAGTTAAAGAGTCAATAAAGCCCATATTAATAATTGTAAGTGGTTGACCCGCATTTAAATAAGGGACCACACTTAGTTGCAAATGGGCCATGGTATTACATAGATGGTATTAATAAGAACCATGGTACTGACCCATGGTATTGCATGTATGAATCCTATATAAAGGATAGAGACTCCCCTTGAGGAGCGTCGTGTCTTATTTTGTAATTGAGCCGAGCTCTATTGGAGGTTGCCCCCTCGAAGAGGCAAGTGAACATTGCTTTCCTTTCTGAATAATAAAATGCATGCTATTATTTCTTATTGTTCTATGTTTTGGGTAAATTTCTTCGCATATTTGGTATTTTGGTATCTTCTCATGGGTCAAGAGCATAACAAGTGGTATCAGAGCACTTTCCAGGGCCGGTGGGATCTCCATTTTTAGCAGAATTTTTTTTGGCTAGAGACGTGTTTCGGCGTCTTTAAACCACAGAATCTGTCGTTGAGCACATAAACCTACGGATTTGGGGAGGCATGCACGTAGGAAATACAAGAGGTGGTCATTCTTGTTGTACTCCCTTGTAACCCTTGTGGGTACCCCTTCGAGTAGTAGCACATTAGATAGAACCGCGCACGGACTGTCTTCCAAGTACCCTCTAGGTATATCGGAAGCCCCATAGGCTCTCTTGAAACCTCGCCATAGATAAGTCGTTGGTCGTCTTGCTGCTACAGTACACCGAGAACAACACACAAGGAGATTACTCATGCATACGATAGGGTAGTTGGGTTGTACAGCTAAGGGTACGGTTGATCCTCCTTGGTTAGTGCCCTGAAATATTGGGCTGAGTACTACTGTCGGACCCTTATGTATATTGTGATCTATAGCACTTGACACTTCTTGAGACCATAGTTCCCTTGTCTCTCTCTAGATTACGCATCATCTTTTCCATATTAGATCTAGCAGGTTAGGTTCTGTTGCAGCCGCAACAATCAGTTCCGCCATTCAGATCTCTCAAATCTGCCATTCAGATCTATCAAATCTGCCAATCAGATATATCAGATCCACCATTCAGATCTAGTAGCAGGGGTTCAA
Source organism: Pinus taeda (assembly GCA_000404065.3). Taxonomy (NCBI): domain Eukaryota; kingdom Viridiplantae; phylum Streptophyta; class Pinopsida; order Pinales; family Pinaceae; genus Pinus; species Pinus taeda. The sequence continues at coordinate 95,727 of APFE030839518.1, forward strand.
TCACTGCCACATTCCTACTCATACTCTGCATTTGAGGGTTTCGCAAACAAATCTGACTATTTGTGTGGCTCCTATACCTAGGCATGATTCTCACAGGACATTGGGCAGAATTAACTTTTCAGGGAATCGGCTACTGTAGTATTCCTAAGCGAGAAGTAAAACTCCTTTTGGAGTAAAAAAAAAGTCTGAGACCCTCCCGGGATGCTTATAGGGGACTTAGCCCATAAGAATCAGGTCGACAGGCTAAGAAAGGTGGTACCATTCACTTGTCAACGTCAAAATTTCAGGTGGTCCCAAAAAAAAATTCACAGTAACAACAAGTGCACTAGATTAGTGCATGGTACAAACCAGATCTCAAGCTATGGCCAATGAGAAGATCAACACCCTTGAACAAAAGTTGGATGCATTAACGAAATAGATCCAGACCTTAGCTAACTCACTCACAAAGGGCAAGTCGGGGGAACAATTGGAGGCATGTGCTTTTAATGAAAACCTTGAGGGCGAGTCTAGACATTCTCTACACTTATATGGAAACCACCAACAGTCCTAGCTTTGACCACCCAAGCTGGACATGTATAAATTTGATGGCTTTCATCTGACCATATGGCTAGCATAAATGGAGAAATATTTCATATTGAATCACATCAGAGATGATGTGACGAAGCTAAGTGTGGGAAGCTTGTACTTGGACTGAGAAAGATGGCAATGGTGGCAGTGGCATCAATGCTGCTACGTAATGCCACTAACTTGGCATATATTCTCAAAACCCTTTCTGATTGCTTTAACCATGAATCTAACTTTTTGGGTTGTCTTACTAAGCTCTGACAAACAGGCATGGTGCAAGAATATATTAAATCCTTTGAAGCATTAGTCTTCCACACAGGAGGTCTAGCAGATGAATTCTACTTGGAGTGTTTTATCAGTGGTCTCAAAGATGCCATACAAGCCCACGTCTAACTACAACACCCAGTCTCATGGCTGGAAGCTTCCAAGATAGCTCATGAAGTAGAGTGCATGTTATCAGCCTAGTCGTCTCATCCAAATTTCATAGCCAAGGGACGCCCCACCCAGGCTCTGAGCACTACCCAAACACTTAAGGTTCAAAAGGTGTCAGCAGCAGAAATGGCGGAAAGAAGAAAACAAGGATTGTGTTACTACTGTGATGAGAAATACTCCCCGGGGCATAAATGCAAGGAACCCAAATTCTTTCAAATTGATGCTACTAATCATTCATCTGAGGAAGCCCCACCATTTGAGGGACCAGAGGAGGAAGATGAGGACAACCAGCCAGAAAATGAGCTCCCAGATACACCGGAAGAACCAGTTATCTCGCTTCATGCTTTGGCAGGAATTTCTTCTCCCGAAACTCTCAAAATAAGAGGTTTTATTAAGCATCGCCCTGTTGTAGTCTTGATTGATAGTGGCAGTACGCATAACTTTATACATCAAAGCATCGTGGAAGTAGTGCATTGTTTTGTCAGAGTGGTCTCCAATTTCCAGGTCCAGATTGTTGATGGGGGGGCAATGAAATGTGAAGGCCGCTGTGAAAATGTCAAACTTCAAATGGGGGAGTATCACCTAAAGACCCACATGTTTTCCATCAACATGGGTGGGTGTGACATTTTCTTGGGTGTTGAATGGCTCCACACACTCGGCCCAATCACAATGGATTTCCAGGAGTTATATATGAGCTTCAAGCAGAATAGCCACACACATACCCTCCGCGAACTCCAGGCAGGTGATCCTTCTATCATCAGCTCGCATAGGATGGAAAAATTGTTAAAAAAGGGCCACCATGGAGTTATAGCCCAATTTAATGCCATCCAGGCCTTCGAACCCACTTCTCTTCATATTCATCCTGAGATGCAACAGGTCTTAAACAACCATCTACAGGTCTTTGACAAGCTTCATGAGCTTCCACCCTCGAGAGGGGAACATGATCATAGCATTACTTTGGTCCCAGGGGCACAACCACCAAATGTGCACCCATATAGATATCCTTTTTCCCAAAAGAATGAAATTGAAAAATTCATCAAGGAACTCCTGGAAGCCGGTGTCATTTGTCCTAGCATTAGTCCTTATTCATCTCATATGGTCATGGTGCTCAAGAAATATGGGGAATGGCGTATGTGTCCAGACTTCAGGGCCCTCAACAAGCTGAAGGTAAAAGATAAATTTCCCATCCCGGTTGTTGATGATTTTCTGGATGAACTAAATGGGGATCAATTCTTTACTAAGCTCAACCTTCACTCAGGCTATCACCAAATTCGCATGAAAGAAGTATACATTCCAAAGACTACTTTCCGAACTCATGAAGGCCATTATGAATTCCTGTTCATGCCATTTGGTCTCTGTAATGCCCCATCCACTTTTTAGAGCCTCATGAATCCCCTGCTTAAACCATATCTCAGAAAATTTGTCCTTGTTTTCTTTGATGACATCCTCACCTACAGCCCCACCTGGGAAAAACATCTTCAACATGTAGATCTGCTCTTGCAACTGCTTCGGAAGCATAAATTATTTGTCAAATTATCCAAGTGCTCTTTTGGCATGGAAGAAGTTGAGTATTTGGGCCACATTGTGGGGCATGAAGGTGTCAGGGTGGATCCCAAAAAGATCCAGGCAATGCAGGATTGGCCTCAAACCAAAGACCTATTTTTGGGTCTCACCAGCGACTATCACAAATTTGTCCACAATTATGGTCGCATTGCTAGACCCTTCACTCACCTTCTCAAGAAAAATTCATTCCTCTAGAATGATGAAGCGCAATAGGAATTTATAGCTCTCAAACATGCCATGTGTTCCACTCCCGTATTTGCTCACCAAATCTTTTGTGATTGAATGTGATGCTTCAGGTATGAGTATTGGAGTTGTCTTAATGCAGGAAGGTCGACCGTTGGCCTTCACTAGCCAACAACTAAGTGGGACAAATCTAGGACAATCTACCGATGAGAAGGTGATGATGGCCATCTTACATGTAGTGGATACCTGGCGACCATACTTATTGGAGCGGCGTTTCCAAATCCGCACAGACCATCAAAGCCTAAATATTTTTTGGAGCAATGCCTATCCTCGCCACAATAAAATAAATGCTAGCCAAAATGTTGGGATATGATTATGAGATAATTTACAAGAAAGGGAGAGAAAATGTCATAGCGGATGCTTTATCACACCAATTTGAGGAGGAAAGCACCCTGCTAGCAATCTCTCTTCCCATTCCAAAGTGGATTGAAGAGGCTCGCAAGGAATGGTTTTCACATCCTTTTCTTTCCCAACTCATTAATAAATTGTAGGCGGATCCAAATTCCACAGCGGGCTACTCTTGGCAGGATGAGATTCTTCGCTACAAGGACAAAATAGTGATATCACCAACATCCACCCTTAAAAATCACATTTTGGCAGAGTTGCACTCATCTCCCACTACAAGCCATTCAGGTTTTCAAAAGACTTATGCTCACACTCGACGTTCATTCTTTTGGACAGGCATGAAAAAGGACATTCTTACCTTTGTAGCTGAGTGTGATGTGTGTCAGTGCCACAAAGGAGAAATAGTTAAATCCCTAGGCACATTACAGCCATTGCCCATCCCTGCCTCAATCTGGATGAAGGTTTCTATGGATTTCATTACGAGTCTTCTTAATTCAGGCAACAAGTCAGTCATCATGGTAGTTGTGGACAAACGTTCTAAGTATGCTCATTTTTGCGCTCTACCCCACCATTTTACACCAGCTTTGTTGGCTCAATCTTTCATGGACTAGATCTTCAAATTGCATGACATGCCCACTTCCATTGTGTCAGACCGTGACCCGATCTTCACCAGTAACTTTTGGTAGGAACTCTTCAGGCTACAAGATACCCAACTACAACTCAGTATTCCTATCATCCCCAAACTAATGGTCAAACTGAAACAATCAACAAATGTTTGGAGACCTACCTCAAGTGTTTCACTTCAGAAAAGCAACATCTATGGGTACAGTGGTTACCTCTAACTGAATGGTGGTATGATACTAACTATCATGCCACCACAAAAATGACTCCATATGAAGCAGTTTATGGTCAACACCCTCCTTCACCTACTTCTTATATCCAAAGATGCTTCAAGGTACAAGCGGTGGATCAACTCCTACAGAACCATGCAACCATGTTGGCCCACCTCAAAGAGAATCTCCATCAAGCTCAAAATTGCATGAAGCAACAGGCAAACCAACATCGTTCAGAGCGCAAATTTCAAGAAGGGGATCAGGTATTCCTGAGCTTGCAACCATATAAGCAAACATCACTCAAAGACAAGGGTTGTCAGAAATTATCTCCAAAATTCTACAGACCGTATCAAATACTTCAGCGCATCGGAGAAGTAGCCTACAAGCTAGCCTTGCCACCCACTGCAAAAATCCATCTCGTCTTCCATGTCTCATGCCTCAAGAAAGTAGTTGGGAACCATTGCAGAATTCAAACCAGTCTATCGAAATTGAATGAAGAAGGTTCAATCTGGCTCCAACCTGAACAGGTTCTTGACATGCGATAATGGCACCTGCGCGGCCGCACATTCAAGGAAGTCCTCGTCAAATGGAAAGACACCTCTCTAGAAGATGCGACCTCGGAACCAGCCACTGTTCTTCGGAAGTTTCCGCAGCTTCAGCCTTGAGGACAAGGTTATTTTTATGGGGGAGCGCATGTTAGGGTCCAACCCTAACCCCCTTATTTATGTAATAGGGTTGAGTCATAGTTATAGTTAGTTAAAGAGCCAATAAAGCCCACATTAATAATTGTAAGTGGTTGACCCACATTTAAAGAAGGGACCACAATTAGTTGCAAATGGGCCATGGTATTAGATAGATGGTATTAATAAGAACCATGGTACTATTGTGCTGTACAACAACCCCTCCATTTCATAAAATTTTTCTTTTTAACTATAATATGAAATGGGTCCCTTTTAAACATAAATGTGTGAATAAAATTGGTATCAACTCATCCTTCATCAAAAGGTCCAAAGGAAACGATATATTATAAACATTTTGAACAAATATGAATCGGTCTTATGAAATAAATATATAATTCTTTATTATTGCGATAAAGCGATCGCAAGATCGCATATCGCAACAACAAGGAAAACATAATGCAAAGACCCATTGGTTTACCCCGATCCAAAAAGTGAATAACTGTCGGTTATCGAGAAAGGCAAGCAAGTATAACAAAAGGCCCTCCCTCTATTTCTCCGATGTGATATCGCTATCGGCAATCGGGGGATGTAGCGCACCACATGTTAAGACACCTTTAAAACCTCCCGATGCGATAAGGTGTATCGCCATCGGGGATCGGGGATTTTGCAATGACATAAATATTACTACCCAAGCACATCTCTGATTGCAATCTGATAAAGCAGGGCGCAAGTTTCAAAATAGATTGAAAAGGCTTGCATGCATTATTTTAGATTATTATTAAAAGCCTTCCCGTTCCCGATAGCGATTTACTTGTGATTATCCGCCAAAAAAAACTCAAGCCACGCTTGAATGAATCATTCAGCATATAAACGATATGATGGGTATTTAAAATGATTGACAGGTTAAAGTGGCCAATTAATGAAGCAGTTATGCCGAGATCTCCCCTGAGATTGTATCTGCGGTAGTATTATTTTAATCTTTCATTATTCGTTAATTGATATAACTCTTTCATATTGGCTCACACCACCTATTCTCTGTATTACGTTCATTTTATTCCTTGCGCAGAGCTCCACCGAAGCAACAAATTCAAGCCAAGTGGGAAAGAAATCCAAGAGATTTGCAGTAGCATCGGCTCCCGCAGTAACAGGGCAATCTACCACTGATCCAGGACCAAGCAAGAAAGGATTGATTTCAGACACTACGTGTCTTAGCCTCGGAAACACAAGCTGGCAAAGCATATATAATCTAATTGAAGCAAAGGAGCCTGAAACAGTATCAGTGCAAGCTACCACAGACTCAACTAGAAAATCAGAGGCTTCCCTTAAGGACTTAGCTGATTCATATCTACACCGAATAGCACCTCGTGAAAAAATTCTTCCGTATACAGATGTAGTGCGATGGGTAGTAGAGGAAATCCCTATTTTAAACAGAACATTTTGCACAATCGACGGAAGAGTCTTTGGCTCATTCCAACCTGATGATTTAAGGAAAATATATCACTTGCCTGAACCGCAAAAGAAATACAATAAAGAATTTCTTGAGAAGTTCACAGGTGAGAATGAAACTGAATTAGCCCCAATTCGGGAATGGATACAGAACCCCGCAAGGCACAAACATGAATCTTCAGGTAAGTACTATGTAGATTCATTATGTTCTCCTTACTGTTATGTCGGGGCAATGATGTGTAGGATTTGGGGATCACATGATTCTGCAAAATTCACTATTGAAATGGTTCATTTAATGGAAGCGGCAGTTAACAATGAGATAATGGATTGGGGAAATATATTGTCAGATAAACTAGCCACTGCAATTCTTGAGTTTAGAAATAAAACTCGCGTGACCGATAGGTCTATTCCTCCGTTTTATTTTAGTGCTTATATTTTAGATACTCTATGTTTCAACTCTGAATTTCCTGTACTGGGGTGGAGATGGACTCCACAAGACCCCATGCCAATTCACATTTATCACCAAAAGCTGTGGAAAGCACACTATAAGGACCACCTGTACCAAATCTGTAATGGTTTTATGTTGCCTATTTACCGTGCCATTTTTGACAAGCCTGCCCCGAAGATTTCTTCACAAGCAGAGATTGGCCTAACCGCTCTAGGAAACTGGTTTGGAGAGGATAATTTCACATACATAAGGGTTTTTGGTAGCCTTGCAAGACCTCATGTCCTTCCTCTGTACATACCTGACAAGCTGTTAGCCCGAGAATTAGCCTATCAAATTACGACCGCAGGAACATCCAAGACACTTAGGATTTCAAAAAAGCAGGCTTGGCCTACTTTTCCTTTGAGATGCGGTGTTTATACTTTGCACGACTACAAGCATGTGGAGAAGGAAGCAGAGAAAATAAACATGCTAAACCTTGCAACCATTCCTAATAGGCGATTCGATCCAAGGAAAGTTGTCTATAATGTGCTTGAACAAGCCAAAATCACAAGGTTTGATCATAAGGAAGATGATTTTGATGACTTGTTTTCTTCGATAGAGTCATTATTCCAGGTACAAGCATTGGCCAAAATGAGATATAACGATGAAGGGCTAGTAGAATTCAATAATCTCAGAGAACAGGGGTTGCAAATTCTACCTCTGGACTTATTAGCTACTACCCCGACAACACAATCAAGCGAGCCTAAACAGAAACTCATTGACAAACCTCCTGCTGCATCAAATATTCTCAAGAAAGATAGAGAGAAAGAGTAGGAGAAAGAGCAAGAAAAAGTATAGGAGAAAGAGAAGGAGAAAGAGCATGAGGAAGAGCAGAAAAAGGAACAGGATAAGGGTAGCGAAAATGTCAATGCGGATACCCAGATTGATCCTAAACTACTCCAAGAATGGTAGCAATTTGACTCCATTATAAGCAATCTGGAAGGTCCAAAAGGTGCCAATACACCCAAAGTAACAGATACACAGGATACAGCGTCAACAAAGGTTCTGAATGAAGGAACCAGCGGCCTACCCCCTAGCACAGATTTAGAAATAATTCCAAAATATCCCTCTGATCAAATTATTTTGCAGGTGGACATACCTCCATTAGATGTCTTTTACAATCCAAAACACAGGGATGTAGTGAAAAGACAGCGGAAAAGGAGAAGACTTGATCAACCTTCCCTGTTTCCAAAGCAAACAGAGACAACTAATGTAGTTTGGAAAGAAGAGTTTGACCCTTTCGATGACCTAACGAAGCTTTGTCAGTATGCCGGAGCTTATTCGGCAGCCACTATCGACAAGGCATCGAAAGTGAATAATCTACTTAAAGAAAAGGACCAAGCAATTGTTTTGTTGCAAACACAACTGTCCAAAGCACAACAGAAATTTGAACAGTTGGAACAGCAATTATCAACACAGTAGCAAGTAAACAATCAATTGAATAAGCAGTTGCTTGAAGAAAAATAGAGAATAGACTCAAGCGCAATACAAAAGCAGAAAGAATTATCAGAAGCATTGGCCAGGTTAAAGACGATGAATGAATTAATGGCGAAAATGAAAGATGAACAAATCACTCAACTATCACTTCAAGTAGAGGAGTTCAAGAGTCTTCCACAACCTGCCGATTTCAGAGCCGAAGCGCTACAAATTAACAAGGTATTGGTGACACAACTAAGACTGTTATTTCATAACATTTCTCTGGTTGAGCCCCTTTGTGATATAACGGCATCAATAGTTGACAAATCAGTTGATGCTAGACAGGATTTGGAACAGGCCGACGAGACCCTGACAAATTTTCTTGCTTGGCAAGACACCAATGAGGGGTAGGCAGAAAATCTACCCAAAATACTAGAATCACACAAGGAGATCCTGTTCTTAGAATGGCAGTCACAGCTGATGAAAGCAGAGAGAGAGTTTCGAGATGTAGATTATCTACAAGTAACTTAATTGAGTTAATCAATAACACTCTCTATCTGTCTAATATGATTTCACAATGTACCCCAGGTAAATTGATGTCAGCTAAGACATTGGAGCAAGCATGCAATCAAGAGTTGGAGAAGAATGGAAGGTTCGCAGGCATGAAAAGTATAACTTGGGATACCTATTGGTTTTTCTTAGTAAAACCATACAGTCAAAGGGCCGCCCTCAAGTGTCTAACAGATGCGATCGATTGTATCATTCCCGAAATACATGATGCCACATACTCAGCTCAACTCCATTCTCATCTCAGCCGCCCTCCAGAATTGGAACCGATGCTTGCAATCTACCAACTCAGATCAAAGGGAGAACAGCCGAAATGATGAATCATGCTGCCGACTACCAACAAACCTGTTGTGGAGAAGATATTCAAGATTTAGTTGTACCAATTAAATAGCATTTTATTTTTGTAGTTAGTTAGCTTAATTAGTATTTATAGACCCTTTCATGCATTTAGAAAGGATCCTCAGCTTTTGTATAAGACTCAAACCTGGAAGTTGCACTATTGTGCTTCTGGTATATATTTTTATATATACTGGGCCAGTATTCCAAATTCTAACAAAGAAAGCTTTTATGGGATGTGCACTATTGCCTTGATATGAAAGTATCTCTAAGTTGGAAAAAGGAACTTGAATGCGATTGATATTGGGAATGATTTACAGCACATATCGTACTATTATCTATGATCCTGTTTCATTCTTTTATGTGAATTGTCATTTGATTACTTTTGCTATCATTGGATATATGTATGTGTTTTCAACAGCACTCCTTATATTTCTCACTATTGGATGTTTAAGGAATGTTATTCTTTAGTCATATATGTATCAGTGATATATAAAAGATAAGTGTAATAATGCTTTATTGATTACTGTGTTCAACTATTTGAACAAAGTAATTATTATATGAATGAATGTCTTTGTTTATCAAATAGAGTCATCTATATGCTTGTTTGTGGATAAATATTATCAAACATTACACTAAAAACAAAAATTTCCCGGGATAGGATAGTTATTCATATTTTTAATTTTAGATTAAATCATTCATCCATTACCATTTTATTAGAAAACCACTCATTTATCCATCCCCTTTTTATTCATCATTGGGAAACTAGTCCCATTATTTCTAGTCGGAGCCACCACACCAAACGGAAAAGGAGCTGCATTAAGGTCCGTACCGGGTGGTTTTCCCCGATGTTGTTGCAGCGATTTTCGAGGCATCAACATTTTTGGCACTAGAAGGAGGGCATGAACTATGAATGGCGAGCAAATAAAAACCTATAGACCATTCTAAGAGTAAATCTCCCTCCACCTCACCTCGGACCTCCCGTTTGCATTCTGGAACACCAGTATTCAAATGAGAAGAAGAGGAATCAACTACCACTGCTCAATCCCATCATACTCCAGATCGATTAAGTCCTGAGTCTCCTGAAGTTCAGTCTCTCATCCAGAAACTTCAAGGCTTTTCGATATCACCACAGAAATCTGAAGTATTTCAAGGCAGTGAGACTTCGCAATTCAATCTACCTCACCCTCTCACCAGACTTCAAAGCGGAAAGCTTGGTATTGAACCTACTGAGTTGCCTTTACCGAAAAGGAAAAAGGCTAAAAAGAACACTGAAGGATCTGACATTGAGACATTTTCTTCATCATCCTCCATTTCATCTTCTCTAATGCGAAGTCAACCATCCACTCCCCCATTACACATTTTTGTTCAGCAGGGATCACCAACTTCAACATCCCAACCTATTCAATCTTCAATACCAACTCCTCCCCAAACTCCTGGAATTTCATCGGCAATATAAATTGTTATTAGTTCTACGATGGCTCAGAATCCATGGAATAGTCCTGGTGTAGTCACTATGCCTGCACCATTACATCCATTACCAGATTATCCTGAGAAATGGTTGCTGAAATTTAATCCAGATGCTGGAACATTAGTCGAAGAACATATTAACAATTTCATGTTATCAGTTAATCTAAAAGGAGTAACAAAGGAAGATGTTGTCATTAGGCTTTTCCCTTATACTTTACAAGGATCGGCTGGGTCTTGGTATTTTTCCCTACCCTCTGGATCCATTACCACTTGGAACATTTTTCAAGAGCAGTTTCTCACTAATTATGGTGATGATAGATCTTTAGCGACATTAATTAATGATCTTTCAAATCTTAGGATAGAATCTAGAGAACCTATCAAAGAATTCAACTCCCGATTCAATAAACTCTTGAATAAGATTCCAACCGGCTCTAAGCCAAGTGAGAAAATAAAAAACAAATGGTATATAACAGCCCTACCTTCAAATATAGCCATTTTTGTAGATAGAGCTGCAAAACCAACTTTAGCTGAAAACATGAAAGAAGCGCTCACTGTAGAGAAACGCATTATTGCTTTAGAAAAGAAAGTTGCTCTTGAAGATAGAAAATCTAAAAAAGTTTATTTTAAAGATGATTCAAAGAAGAAAACCCCTAAAGATCCATATGATATGGAGGGTCTACAAAAGGTCCTCAAAAAAATGTCAAATGAAATGGTTGAAATCAAAAAACAAGTAGCAGAAACTTCAACAAAGAAGCCGTTTAGAAATTTTAAGAAACCTGAGTCAAAACCACCAAATGTTATATCTAATGCAGACTCAGATCCTTAAAAGGAAGAAGAAGATGAAATAGTCTTACCATCTGACGAACCCGAAGAAGAGGAAGTTGTCGAATGCCATGGAATGTGGGACTTCATTTTACCCAACTCCGATACAGAAAATGAACAAGAAGCTTTCCCTATGACTACCAGGAGTAAAGGTACTCCTGAACACGTTCAGTCAATTTCAAAGAAAAGGAGTGCAAGTACCACTACTACAAAAGAAAAGGTTCCCACAAAGAAATCGGCAGCAACAACATCCCAAAATCAACCATCATCCTCAAATATACCTTCAACATCTAAGACGTTGGTAGTATCGAATTCAATGGATTACAATATTATTGATGATATGAAGAAGACAAAGGCAAACATTACTATGTTTGAACTTAGCAAACACAAACATCAGTAGAAATTACTTCTTAAGGGACTAAATGCAATACCTTCTTCACCTCTTCCTAGTGTTGTGATCTCTAAAGCCGCAAGTGATTCAGGTCAACCACCTTCTGGTAGAATTGAAGCTACTGATACAGTTTTAATCAGAGACAGATCAAATTCCCATACTCCCCCTTTTCTCTTGACCTATGAGATCTATAATCAAAATCTACGCAACTGTTTGATTGACTCAGGGGCATCCTCTAACATAATGCCAGCTTCAATTTGTTCTAAACTGAACATTGAACCCCAAAAGTCTGTAATGCATATTGTACAGTTGAATAGAACCAAGGTCCAGGTTTTAGGGGAAATCAACTCCGTAACTATCAGGTTATTAGCTGATCCATGAGTGGTTCAAAGAATTGATATTTTAATTACCGATATACCTGAATTTTATGGTTTAATCTTGAGTAGGGACTGGTATGAGAAACTCCACGGTTATATTTCTACCGATTGGTCCCATATGTGGCTACCCTATAAAGGAAAGCCAAATCAAATCAAAATCGATCGGGAGAAATATATGACCCATACTATCATTGAATTTGAACAGGAGAATCAACCAATAGCATTTAATAACAATATTTTGGGGAATTACTCTTCCGAATCATTCTTTGGCAATTTCACTGTCGAACCATCTCCTTTCTCAGTAAATAATTTCACATCACAAATTGAAAATTTATCACAAACTGATAGATAAAGATGTGTCAATATTGCTGAGAAAACTGTAAATAGAATTGTTGATAATTCTTTATTTTGGTCACTATACTTTGATGGGTTTAAATCTAGTGAAGGTGCAGGAGCGGGGTGTATTTTAGTTAGCCATGAAGGAGAAAAAACTATGTTATCATGTAGATTGGAATTTGAATGCACAAATAATACAGCTGAGTATGAGGCCTTAGTTCAAGGACTATATAAATCTATTGGTGATCCAGGTGGATATTGGTGGCCACCTGCCAAGTCCATCTGGACCCCCATCATTGTTTCTCTCAGCATTTTCAGTTTCCTTAATTGTAGCACAATTTACTATTTTTAGCCTTTTTTTCGGGTCCTGAAATTCCGGAGCTGTTTTGAGGCCCTAAACGATGTTTTTTGGGAAATTTGGGGGCAACATGGGTCCATGGACCTATGTTGCCCTTCCCAAAGTGGTAGTTCTTAGATAGATCTTTCTAACGAGCTATCATACGCATCAAACGAAGATCGTATGCCAAAGTTACGACCCCGGGAAATTGATGTACCAATTTACCCAAAACGTGGCCCACAATTTGGCGTTTCATCTTCTAGGGTTAGGTTTTGGAATGTGAAGGGTTTTCCATTGTTTCTCAACAATAAATAGGCCTTCGAGCCTCATTGTAACACAGTTTGGAACAGTTTAGAGGCATGTAGCCACCACATCTCTTCTCAGAGATGAGCTACCATCGCCCTAGCTAGTTTATTTCCATTTCTGGTTGTAAGCATATTTCAGTATTTTCCATTAATGAAATGAAGTATTATTTCCACTGCGTATTTGTGTATATGGTTATCTCTGCAATTTGTTGCGTTCCTGTTTAAATCTGGATCACATCAGTACAAGCCTCCTACCAAGAAGATAATGCCTCCACATCTTCAATGCATGAATGGTTGCTACCAACTCAAGATCATGTGTTGGATAGTTCTACTCATGTTTATTTAGTTTTTGTGATTCATAGCATACCACTTGTCCTTCTTGCATAAGGACTCCACCAAGTCCTCTTTTACAAGCATCTATACATACCACAAACTCTTTGTCCGGATCTGCAATATTTAACAGTGGTGTATGTGTCAACAACTACTTGTGCTGCTCAAAATTGGCCGCACATTCCTCTGTCCATTCAAATTTCTTACCTTTCCTTTGCAATGAGGTGATAGGATAATCAATTTGCGAGAAGTTCCAGATGAACCTCCTATAATAACCTGTTAACCCCATGAAAGGTACCACCTCATCCACATTCCTGGGAGCTACCTACTCCATGATAAATCTTACCTTTTTTGTGTCCACTGCTATGCCATCCTTGGAAATCACATGTCTCAAGTACTGTACCTTAGTCTGAAAGAAATTGCACTTGTTGAGCTTAACATACAACTGATGCTCTCTCAACAATCTCAACGCTATTTCTAAATGCTCGACATGATCTTCTTCATTTTTTAGAATATATCAATATGTCATCAATGAACAGAATAACAAACTTGTCCAAATAGGGATGAAACACACTATTCATTAAACACATAAAGGTGGTTGGAACATTATCCAAACCAAATGGAACTACAACAAACTCATAATGTCGATACCTGGTTCGGAAAGTTGTCTTATAAATGTATTCCTCCTTAATGTGTACCTAATGATATCGAGATCTCGGATCAATCTTCGAGAACACTGTTGCTCCCTTTAACTCATCAAATAAGTCATCAATCCTCAGAAATGGATACCTGTTCTTGATGGTCACTTTGTTCAATTGCATGTAATCAATTCTTAATCTGAAAGTACCATCCTTCTTCTTTACAAACAATACTGATGCATCCCAATGCGATACACTTGGCCTAATGTATCCCTTGTCAAGAATTTCCTTTAACTGAAACTTCAACTCTACCAATTCTGGAGTGCTCATCCTGTATGGTGTTTTTGATGTTGGTGCTGCCCCTAGCACCCACTCAATAGAAATTTCTACTTCCCTGTGAGGTGGCAACTCTGAAATATCTGCAGGAAATACATCCTGAAACTATTGTAGAACTGGATACCTGCTCAAAACATCCGCATCCTCAACTTCCTTACCTTTGTCTCTAGAAATATGCATTGCAAATAACACTCACCATTTTCTACGACTGCACTTTTCCAGCATAACGGTCACCATCCTAACTAATGTGTCTTTCTTCTTTCCATGTAAGAGTCTTAGTTCCCCATTGTCATCCAAGAACTCAATGGATTTGTCATAACAATCCACCTTGGTGCTGTGAAGGTATAGCCAATCCATACCCAATAACATACTATATGATCCCAACGACAATATATTCAAGTGCATTGATGTAGACATGCCATTCAAATCAAATGCATAAGCTCTTACCCAATGATGAACTCTTTTCTTTGTACTTGTAGCCAACTGAATTGACTAAGATTTTGCATGCACTTCTTTATTCAAACCACACTTATCCACCAAGTCAGGACTAACATAACTATAATTAGATCCAGGGTCAATCAAAATAGAAACAACTTGCTCACAAATATTACTATCCATCTCAATGATAGATACCTAATGGTCTTCCTATCTATTATCAAGTGCTGCATAGATACGAGGAATGATTTGACCAACATCCCCAACAGTTTGCGCCTCCTGTGCACTATATCTCTGAGGCCTAGCACCCTAATCTGCGGACAATATCTCTTAAGGTGTTCCTTACCGCATGTCCAACGCTCCAACCGTCCAGTACCATCACCTCTATGTTGTTGTTGTAATCCATGTCCCTCTCTAGCTGCATTGAACTTCTTTTGTGGTGCCACATTTTCTCTCTTATGCATTCTGAGGACTTGTTCTTTTCGGCTGCCAATTACCTTTACCTTTATCTTTCCATTTCCATCCTTGCTGAGGTTCATTCTTACATTTCGACTGCTCATAGCATTGCTTTGATTTCCCAATAACTTCCTCAAGTGACCGAGGCTCATCATACTCAATCTGATCTCTAAATGCTAATGGAAAATCATTGAACTTTAGCCTTCTCATCTTTAAGATATAGTACATACCTCAATAGCTCCAAGAACTTAGCCATTTACTCTTCATCTATCATTGATCCCATCTTTAGGTCATAGAATTCATTGGCCTTACCATCGGAGTGCATTTATGACAAGTACTTCTTCCTAAAAAGCCTCTTGAACTCATGCCAAATAAAGTCCTTTGTCCTAATGTCTTTGACCCGCTTCACATATTTCCACCAGATATCTACTTTACATCTAAGGCTGAAGATAGCCACTTTGGGCTTCATATTATCTGTGTAATTATGCGACTTAAAGGACTTCTTCATCCCAAGTATCCAAGCTTCTGCATCTTTCGGCTTCTTCAAATCTCCATCAAAAATAGGTGGCTTTGCTTTCTTAAATTCAGTTGGCAAGTATCCCCTATCACTTCTCATGTAAGGATGATAATGATGATGATCATAATGCCTATCATAACCACAAATAGAGTAGTACATGTGTCCATCAACTCTCCTATCCGGAGTATCCAACAGTTTGCCATCTCTCACTGTTTCATATATATCCGACCTGTGACCACCATGAGACCTACTGCCATATGCCCCATTAGTTTTGTCCTCATGCCAATGGTTGATCTGAAGTGGCCCCTATCCTTGCAATTTTGACAAAATTTGAAGGTGTATTGCATTAACCTCTTCTTGTTTATTATGTGCCTGTATGATTATGTTATTTTTCACCTTACAACTCCTTATTTCTTCCTTCAAGCTTCTCAACTGCTAAATCAGAAGAGTGCCCAACACCATGCTGCTCATTTGATTCATAGGGAGAATATTTTTAGTCTACCATCTTTCTAGTTATTTTTATCTCTTTCCTATAAGGCATACTATGTCAGCTAAACTAAATCACAATAAACCAATGTAACTTAGCATAATTCGGGAAGGATATCTCATCTGCAAGATCAACAAAATCAGTGTAATACATGTACAAACATAATAATAACAACATATAGACATATAACAAATAGGTGTATCAACACATAAATATCATTCTAGCTAGAGTCCAGTCATCAATGCATGACCATATCAACCACACTAATGTATGACAACAACAACCATACTAATGTACGTTGAAAATACACAAGCATAAATATCATGTAACAAATCATACACTCATGATGACACATTCCACAACAACACCCTCACTTTCACTTGGCAACATCACTAGAATCATGACTATCACCATACATATGCAACAAGAATATAGACCAAAAGGATGAGTAACACATGTGAAACTGACATGAATGTGCAACCAACACATACCACCCATCCAATCCAAGGGGTGATCCATGCACTGATACCACTTTGTGGTCTCAAATATCACACAAGGAGAACAAAAACCAGACATCACCTAAAGAGAACAGAACCTGCTCTGATACCACTCGGTGGTATCATATCTGACCCAAAGAGAGAGAAACCCACTCTGATACCACTCTATAACACCCTCATCCCACATATACCCAAGTAATCAGCCAACCGGGGTAAATATGTGATGATAGGCCACTATAATGGGGTTCAACCTCCTAGGTGACCTTAAGGAAGTGGAATCGACGGAAACCCACAACACAAACCTTCTATGCTTGCCATAGGACTCCCAGAAGCCTTCCCAGTCATCCGCATGACCAGTCCCTGGATCCCACTGAGTTTTTAGACCATTAAACACCTGGATGCTCCCTTGATATGGACAAGGGTGTGTCTGGGAGGCTCCAGTCGCTCCCACAACAAGGCATGAGTGCATCTAGGGACTTTTGTCCTCATTCATATGCCCGCGACTCTGATATTTGTGCCAATTTTCAAGCCTAGAGCCTAAGTCATTGCCTAGAGCTCCATGACACTTTTAGAATTGAAAGATAACAACAGAATAATGATACAAATGCAATTACTTGAATAAGGACTTGACTGGACCCCTACTATCCATGACATGCATTTCGTTAAACATTTCACCAATATGTAATCTACAGGTTTAAACAATAGATCTAAGCATAGGGGTCTCATACTTATTTGAGAATCGCTAGGAAGCATTGTTCCCTTATATCATTTGATGCATTATCACCTATTAGGTTATAGATACATTGTTCATTCATTTACAATTCAAAACATGAGGAGAGCCATACATCATCACTATCATAATACATGCTTATAACCAACATAATAACAACAAAAATATCAAGGATACATTAGCCATAGAATATACATGTAAACCAATACAATTACACATAAGATACCAAGGAAATAACCTCTTATTAATGAATGCAAAAGCCAACCCGGTATGGGACTACCATGTTCCACCTGACCATAGATTGGTTGAGCTAAATTTCTCTTCATCCAATCACCCCCATGCCATATTCCAAGCAAGAATGTGGGACTCAAACCAAAATAACCAACCTAGGCATCCTGAGGTTAAACCACCTCACCCTCATCAATAGAAACCAGGCTTTACTGCAATCCACATGAGATAACCAAGCCAAAAAAATAAGCATGTAATAACATGATTTATCATGATATCCACTAGATCACTAGGCAAAAACAAGCATGGATGCCACCAGATTTCTCCACCTACATCGTGATGATTTTTCTTGCCTCCTAGTCTCTAGGATTTATTGCAATCCACACCAAATCATTAGGCCTTAACCGAGACTCCACTCTCTAGGCTTTATTGCATATCCCATCCCGGGATTACTAGGCTTGATGGACAACACCCACCTCTATGCTTTACCATATATCCCTCAATTCATCGGTCGAGGATTCCTAGGCCCACCAAGGCAACACAAAATCTGGCTTTACCACAACCCATAGTCCGATTTAGGGGTTACTAGACCATGTGTTCTTTTTATTCAGAGATCCACCTCACTCAGCCTCGAATTCATTTGGAAATCCAACTCAACGAAAACATGAGAACTCAATCATATCATGGCTATCTAGAAATGGAAAGGCTAGGCTAAAAAACACTGTCACACTTGGAAAAACCCATGCCAATGAAATAAAGAGAACCAAGAACACACATGGAACACCGTGCATGGAAAATATAGCAAGGAAACCACACATGCAAATCGATGCCTACAAAGAATCTTGTTTTAGTTGCTTGTTCCTACTTGATCTCCGTTTCCTCTTTGCCTCATTTGCCTTTCTTGATCCAAAGCTCCAAGTATGCCACACTCCTCCAAGAGTGCTCTAAGAAAACTCTAAGTGTCCAAGAATATGAGAGAGAGAGAGAATAGAGAGAGAGCTCCAAAATTGAACTGACAAAAATTTACACCGACAAAAGGTACCAATTGATCCTCAGAAGCCTTTTTATTAATGAGGCCTCTATTTTCTTCATTTCCCTCCTCGCATGCAAACGGTGACCTTTCACCTTCCTTTTCTCCTAATTTCCATTATTTTCATAAATAAATGTGCCAAAATTTCCATTTTTCCTTCCCAAATCCTTTGCCATTTCCTTTTCCAATTTCCTTAACCATAATAAATCAATGAACACCCACACTAGGATGTTTTTCCCAACATTCAACTTGGAATAAGTGTCCCATAATCTGTGGTTTTTATTTTTCCTTTATTAACTTTTATTACATGGAATTTTCACCACGGTTGTTACATGGACAAGGCCTAGTTACAAGCCACCAGAATAACCACATGATGAATACTATTTTTCCTAATTCCTCATATATAAATCATCTCATCCCAATAATAAATAAGTTGTGGACAATGAAAGGTTGCATTTTTGGTTTCTTCATTCAGAATGGATTTTTGTTTATTTTTTAGTTTTTTGGCATCTATTGGCAATGCATGTTTCTTCCTCAGCCCACATTATCTATTCCTCTTGAGAAACTATTGTTGGTATATGAAGAGAATGGATCATCTAACTTGGTGTATAATTTGATTGTCCAAAGTTCATAAGGCATCGACCTTGGTGGTCTATGTGAAGAAGACAATGGTTTCTTTTGTAGTGCAAGTGAATTCTAGCTAGAAATTTTTGTTGAGGACAAGCTACCAATCAATGCACCTTTTGAGGTTGTGACAATTGAAAGTAAAAATGGCCCTTTGATACTTTTCATGAAAGATGTTGAATATTTAATCACAAACAATTTAGATTGTCATTCCACCTTAAAAAAATAAACTTAAAACATTGTTGATAACATTGTATTTATTAAGTCACACCAACAAGTTCATAGTAGACAGGAAAAGTCTAATCCTAGGGGTCTTTGGTTCACTAAATTTGGAAGCAATCAAATAACTCTCCTAGAGTTAGATTTTCCAAATGACTTTGGAAAGTTACATGAAAGAAACAAAGAATCTTTGAAACCAATGAAGATTTTGTCTAAACTCTTTCCTTAAAAAGTGACCATGAACATTCCTCGATATGAATCCCATCTCGTTGACTAAAAACATCAATTAAAGGGTGATGTTGAAATAATTAAAGGGTGATGTTTAAATGCTTAAAGAAAAGGCATTCATCGTGGACCTATTGCTATATCCTTTTAATGAATTTCTTTGATACGAAGTAACAATTTTGTTTTTAAAATTTGAGTGTTATTAAATGTCATTCACATGAATTTACATCCTAAATGCAATTCTTGTTTTTAAAATTTGAGTGTTATTAAATGTCATTTAGACGAATTTACACCCTAATTGCAATTCTTGAGTTCTAGCAATTTTGGTTCATTTCTAAAAGATGGAACTCACTCCAATGTTTTGTGGCAAGGAAGTGATACAAACATTGCAGGGAAGTTAATATAAATTCAACATGAGGTAGAGGATCAATTTTTTCATACTCTATTTCCTCAATGAATAATATATAGAATATTAACTTAATGGAGAGGAAGTAGAGGACGTGATTATATGTAATTGCATTATTAGTTATTCATGGAAGGAAAATAAAAGCAATGATTATTTACAACATCGATTTGAGAAGAATTAAAGATAACCTACAAAATCACGAAGAAAAGTCTACAATGAGAAAATAAATTATAGAAGATGAGAAAATGATGTTGCTACATTGAATGGTTAGCTAATAGAAAAATATAATTGGCAAAATAGGTGACAACACACCAATTTCAAATACAACCAACAAATTCCCCATTTGCAGGAGAAATGTGACATGACCTCAAGCATGGGGATTTTTTATTCTATTTTAATAAATTATTTCCAAAAACAAATAACTTCCCTAGCATTCAAGAGCATATATGAAATAGCTAAAGACTTAAAAAATGGGGTATATTTTTTGCAACAAGAAGGATGGTGTGTTTTATGTATTAAGCCCAATGGACTATATTTTGTAAAAATATTTTTTTTGATCAATGGAACTATTCATTGGATTCACCTCTTGTTCATGTAGAGTCTTGATTTCTTCATTTTCCCTATTTTAAGCTTCTTTAAATGTCATCTAATTTCTTGCTTTATCATTATAATTTGTAATCAGGTTTACAAGTTTGGAAGGAAACAATATGCTCTTACTTCTAATGCCATAAATGTATCTTCAACATAAACCCTGCAAATTACTTTTCAGAGTGTTTATTGGCTAAACTCATAGATTGTGCTCAAATAAAGCATTTCATTTTCCAGATTCATTTATCAGTTCCCGTCAGTTCACTTTTCCTCATTTCAAGTTTACACTAACTTCCTTACTCATTGTTAAACTCAAGATTCATTGTTCTTCTCTTTTCTTCCACCTTCCATTACCAACTTTTGTTTTATACTAGAGTAGACATGCCCA
The DNA here is from genome assembly GCA_000404065.3 of Pinus taeda. NCBI lineage: Eukaryota > Viridiplantae > Streptophyta > Pinopsida > Pinales > Pinaceae > Pinus > Pinus taeda. Next base: position 116,811 of record APFE030839518.1, read on the forward strand.
ATGGAAAGCTATTTGGTCCAAGAGGTTTGTAGTCATTTTTTTTGAGTTTGTTGCCATTTATCCTTGACCCTATTGATCATCCCTTTCCACCTTAAATCTGATATTATGAGCTTAATGTTTCAAGCTATTGCTTAGTGATAGTAGGAAACCAACTGTTATCGATAGTTGAGGGTTATCCACTCTAGCCAAAGAGCCATCTTGAGGCCTAAAGCGAATTTGAGGTGCCTTGGCATAGTTCCTAAGAAACCAAGAACATATCAAGGATCAACATCAATTTGGCATCATTGCCAATAAATATAGTTGAAAATAACATTTCCCTGGAGTTTTACAGAGACAAGATATAGTTCTTAAACGTGAACAAGTTTCAAACATAGGATGTTTGGTTGTTCACTTGATGACTTCACTATGAATTCACTGTGTTTTGAGGGTGAACTCATTTGCTTCACTAGTAGTTGCAAGGAATGTTCCTCTAGATTTCTCAAATGTACCATTTTCAAATGCAATGTCTGATAGAGATAAATATCAGGACATCCTTCCTAGATTCAAAGAAAATGATAGTGATAGTCTTGCTCAACATCCAAATGATTTTCATTCATGCATGCATCAGTTGGGTATCTTTCATGAAGATGTTCATGATCTCTCTGGAAGGATATTTGAGAAAATGGCACTGATATTTTCCAATTGCTAGCATCAAATATCTATCAATTTTTCATTGTATGTTTAATAAATACTAAATATATATTTTATCTAGCTCAACTTATCATTGAAGCATGTTATGTTTTTCAAAAGAAGATAGATTACTACAGTGAAAATGAAAGGTATATTTTTGTGGAAGAGATATCACTACAAGGTGATTACATAGATAAATTTGATGTTGAGTTTCAAATACCTTTTGGAACTTCAAGAAATCTGGTAGGTGCTCATGAATTTGAAAATGTATGTTCACTCTCTGCTTTAGAGATAACACATCATCAAAATTTTAAAGAAAATATGCTTGAAACAAACTAACAATAGTTTAGTATTGGTTCATTATTATCTTTTGTTGATGATTGTATTTCGAAGGAAGTGTATGTAAAGCATATACCTTTGAACATGTTGAATGTGAATATTTTGGGAAAAAAAAACTAAGTAAATATGAATACCTATATCAAATATTGAACCCTCTAATAATAAATCCATGGATAAAACTAATATTTAAGAGAAAGAAGGGTATATTTCACAATTATCATTTGCAAAAATATTTAGTGATCTAGTAATGGGTGATTAGTATAAAGAGATCAATGAAGAGATTCAGACAAACATATTACTCTCTCTTGGTCCTAACAATTAAAAATCTTATCAATAATGAACAAGAATCATGGAAAGAAGCACAAGTGGGAGGATTGTACCTTATCAATCAAGCAAGAAAGAGCACTAACATCTTGAACTAGGTAGAACACTTATGGATGATCAGGAACTAATATTTTATGATTAGGAAGATCCTATAGAAAAATGGTTCTAAGTTTCTAGCAATATTCCTATTTCACTATTCTTTCACTGTAAGTATGGATTCAAGTTTCACATGGATTTTCAATTATCCATAATATTTTTCACTTTGGTAATTATAAGTGAAAGGAAATATCCTATAAGCAACATAAAAAATTGTTGGCTTCACTAGAAGTTTCATTTTAATTATTCATTGGAATTAAATTGATCATAGTAGGAGTCAATGTACATAAATAAGCTTGCAGTCAAACATCTAAATTCAATTTGTAGAGCTATTTTGGTTTTTAGTTTGCATATATAGTTTGTTTTAGTGATGAATGAGTATGCAAAAAGAAATAGAGAGATGATTTTAGTGGATATAGGCTCAGATTTATTAAATATCGGTAGGTACAAGCACATATTTATGGAGAAATGGTGAAGGCATGTTGTTTACATGTTCTTAGTGCCTCACATGGATAAACTATCCCTAATTGGAGCCAAATGTTGTAACATGAAATGACCAGGTCAAAATGTTTTGACTTCCTACATCATAAGCACAAAACCTTCTTATTCCTTATCATCTCAAGCTTTCAATCCTCAGTCAAAGATATTTTGAGCACACACTTATACTAATAGAGGGGTGAATCTATAGAAGTCAAGTTTTACTTATTTAATTTTTATGAACCATAAGAAACAACTACATGTGATATCTATCAACAACAAAACATGGAACACAAGATTTACATGGACACCTTTTTGGGAGAAAACCATAAAAAATATTTTCATAATTATTTGTAGGAACCAACTTATTGTTACAAATATTTGTAGGCACCAATGTGTTGGAGACACTAATCCCCACCAATACAAAAATTGGTAGTAACAACCTACTCTTCCATATCTGCGTAGAAATGAATCCCCACTGCTAAGCACCAACTTAGCAAGAGCCCATTATCTTTTTTTTTGCAATAAATTTCCCAAAACTTGTTGATTTTTGGCCTCTTCCAAAGAGAAAATTTTTATAGGTTGTTGTGTGTCCAATTCTTTATATATTATTCTGAAATTTTTACCAGAGTTTATTTCTCGTCAAATATCTAAAAATTTCACGTTTTGAAGTGTCCTAGAAAACGAACTATAGCAAAATTGACACGGTCACTCTTTGAAATTTATTTTAATACCACTCACAAACCCTAACTACCATAGGGTATATCTTCAAAATTATAGTGAACCAAAATACGAAATTTTTAGCTGACATACCATGAGTTGTTTTCTCAATATTCTTAAGATTCCATAGCTTGATTATTCACAAAAAAGTGAATTATAGCAAAAGTTCCAATTTTTCTTGTTTAAAATTGATGTTAGGACCATTCACAAATTCTAACTTCCATAAGGTCTCTAAAATTATAGTGAACTAGAATCTAAAGTTTTTTTAGACGTACCTTGCGATGTCTTCATGATGTACTCCGAATTTCATGGTTTGAAACATCTCTGGAAAGAAATTATAGCAAAATCACAAGATGGCTCATTTGAAACGAATTTTGGGACCAATCACAAATCCTAACTTCTACAATGCATATATCCAAAAGTATAGCAAAACAAAATCTAAAATTTTATCCAAATGTTTCCATCAATCATTTCTTGATATGCACAAAATTTCATTGTTTGAATTTTTCTAGGAAATTTGTTATAGCAAAAATTCCAAGATGAATTGTTCACTCCAAAAATTACATTTTCATACACATACACACACATACCTTCCTATATCTTCTCCTTTTTATACATGATCACAACCCTTCATGAAAATACATGTCAATTCATTAATTTAATAATTAATCCCCCTTTCATTTCCCTTTTCCAAATACCATGGGTTTGAAACCACCATCTCACTTTTTATTTGAACTCCACCATTTTCCATGAGAAACCCCCTTTATATATATATCTAAGATATTTAACACAATGACAAAAAAAAACAACAATTTGTTCAACAATATTGCCCTTTTTTATTGAGGGAAACCCTGCAATGAAATACATAATCCATTAGGAATAGAAATAATTCTCCCCCTGATTGCAATACTCTCCCTATTTTTAACTCTCCCCCTTCAAATATGATATCATCTACATAAACCATGACAATCAACTGATGCTCTACTTCTATCTTGATGTAGATATTATTGTCAACAATTCCTCCTTTGAATCTATATTGTTGTAAATATTCTTCAAGTCTTGAATACCAGGCTTTGGGAGCTTATTTGAGCTTGTTCAATGCTTTATATTCAAATATATTGTGCTTATTTTCCAGTAATAAGATCCCTTTTCGATGTTCAATGTATATGTATTCCTCTAGATTTCCATTAAGAAAGGTTGACTTGACATCCATTTGATAAATTTTAAGTTCTTAAAACACACAAATTCCAATAACATTATGACAACTTTTGGTCTTGTAACCAGGGAAAATGTTTTTTCAAAATCAATACCTTCAACTTGAGAACAACATTTACAAACTTACCTTTCATTATTTCTTATTATTTTACCATCTTCATTGAACTTGTTTCTAAAAAATCACATGATTCCAATCACATTTGGTCTTGGAACAAGTTCCCATGTCTCATTCTTTTCAATTTGATTCATCTCTTCTTCCATACCATCAACCCAGTTCTTGTCTTTTTTAGCTTCTATGAAATTCTTAGGCTCAATTTTAGATTAGAAGGAGAAACATGCATTGTTGGCTTGTGGGGGCTTGACCCAGGTTCAACGTTAGTTAGCCAAACAAATCCCTACACTGTTAGCCCTTTCAGCATCAGCCCGCGGAGCCCAGACTGAAGTCTCACCCAAAGCAATATGGGGGGATGCTGGAACCAAGTTTCTGCACCCTTGAGATGGATGTGATGTCAGTTTATTCCAACTATACCTGTCTTCACGCGGGTTGCTTATCCCTCTATTCTACCCTTCAGTACCTTTGTGAAATGTTACAATCAGCTTCCGCGCAGCTGTAACCAGGGGCTGGTATGATTTCACGCTACTCGGGCAGCAAACTGTGATATTTCCCAAACTACGCTAAGTATCTTACTTATCTTATTAACAATTCTTTGTTAGCTTCGCGTAAACATATGTTCTTAATTGTGTTCATTTAACCGATACAGTTATATACATTCACGCATCATATAAGCATTAGAAGTGAAATTCATACCCAATATAACAGGTGCATAAACAGGAAATAAAGTCGCAAAATTTATAGAATAATTCTCTTTATTGATAATTCCATACTATTATAGACTTGACTTGCCCTGCGCACTCAGCTGCGGACTTCTAGGCCTCTGCGCACTCAGTTGTAGAGCCTCTACCTACGCTACGACCCCAAACTTAGACTTCTACTCAGATTTATCTCTCATACATCTTCAATCATTCATTGTCTTCTTTTATTTGATTGTCTTATCTTACTTAGAGCTTCACTTTATTTATACAATCCCATGGTCCGCGGACCATGGATAGATCTTTTACAACCGACATTTCATTATCAAATTAAGGGCGGACAACCCTATGACTCTTTAACATATATGTGCTCCATGACCACAAAATGTGGAGTCTTTACATTAGGATTACAAAACTCATACCAAAATATGGTCTTTAAGCCCCAAAACTATCCTTTAGAGATCCCGCGTCCAATAGGCCTCCAACACAAACATTGTGACTCGCCCTCGAGTCACTCTACAGGTGTGGAGATCTTAGCGTGAAGACCTCCTAGCTCTTTTTGGATCACTGCAACGTCGGCAGCACATTGAGCGGCCGCCTGCTAGACTTCTTCCACGCGTTGTTCGGTGACTGTTGCTGAACTGCTACTTTGAATATTCTGCTGAGCTGCCTGCAGTTTTGCGAGCTTCCCTTCAATGGAGGTTGTGATCACGTAAGAATCATCAATACATGGATATAGGCGCGCTTTTAAGACCGCTTCTTTGTGCCCAGTGGCATCCACCTGCTCCTTGAGCGCCTTGGCCTCCCGCATCCTTGCAAGCCTCTGTGTAAGGGCAACCGTCTACGCGGTCCCTTTTACTTCATCGTACCTCTGTTGGAGCTCACACAACTCTGTCTCTAGGCACTCTACATTCGGGTCCTCCTACAGGGTGGTTAGGACCTCGAATGATTGTTCGAAGAGCTGCATGTAGTCTGCCACTTCACTTTCAACCGCCGCTATTGCTACTGTAAAAGCAGTGGTGCGCTATTCCCTGATCTCTGGCAGAGTTGAAGGCTAAGCTTCAACTGCAGTTTTGTGATCTTCTAGTTCAGCTCTAGCTGAACCTTGGCCATCTTTGCGCTTGCGTTGCGTACCCTTGTGGCTAACTTACGGACGCACGCCTCCACCGGTTCTTTTGCCTGAATGTCCAACTCTAGGACCATCCGATAGGCTTCCTCTATGACCTGCATTATCTGTTTGTTCTGCGCCACTGCCTCAGTGCGTCGCAGGCCCAACTACTCAATGTTGAGCTCGCTCATTACCTGTAGAGCGTGACTCTCCTTGGCCCGAAGTTCTGCGGTGACTCCATCTTGTAAGAGGTAGAGCGTCTCCTGAGGGAGCACGGCCATGTTCAACCCTGCCACTTTCAAACTGCTCACCATGGGTCTGTCGGCTTCCTTCTCTGTAGTAAGTGCCCCATCTGGTAGCACTATCGTGTTGGTCACCCTTGTGCACAACATCTCCTTAGCAACCAAAGTGTTGATCGCGAGGCTGGTGGACACTATGCCAGCTTGTCGAGTGTGAACCTGCAACTCCTGCAACTCTGTTCGGAGATCCCCCAATACCAGCTGCTATTGTTCTTCAAATTGTTGGAGGGCCTCCGTGGTGACATCCCTCACTGTTTCACGGATATCATTCAAATCCCCCTCATTGAGGGTGATTGGGTCAAAACAAGTCTTTGATGCCTTTGTTTTCTTTTGTGGGACTGTCTGCTCTCGTGGCCGTGGACGTTTGAGCTGGATGGACGTCGTTTGCAAGTCTACGGCACCTTGTTATGTGTCTATCTTTGGTTGGGGTGAAGGTGAATTCTGTCCTTTGCACTCTTCTTCTCCTATTTTCTGTATTCCGCTAGCTTCGCAATGTCGTGTGCTACCTAGGCCTTAGCCACTGCTTCCTCTTTTCTGCGCTTTTCAGCCATCTGTGCCATTCGAAGCTTTGTCTCTTTCTTCTTGCACTACGCAGTGGACTTGTCTATTTCCACCACGGAGTCAGTTGGGGCACGCCACTTTGGTGACCAAGACTCAAGGGCTGCGAAGATTACATCGTCAATCACCAGATATGGTAAGTTGTGCCATGCCTTCGTAGGGTCCTTCCGTGCCCTAATAAAAACATGGGGAAAATCCGCTTTGAACTCTGCAAAGCTTCGTAAACTGGCATAGACTATGGGCAACAACTTTGGGTTGCGATTGAATCCCATTCGAATATTCATCTCCATTAATATCTAAAATATCTTGCTTTCTCTGATACGTTGTGCATCCCTGGTCACCCACAGCGAAGCGTACTTTGCTGCCTCTGGAAGGTCCGACGCGGCCGAAGGGAATTGGCTATCTTCGGGTAGCTCCCATGCCACCAGTACTATCGACAATAGGAGCCATGCATAATGAAATTTTTTGTGCTGCTCCTGTGCTTCACGATAGTTCGCAAGGAACTTGTCGCATACATAGTTCGCCCGACTCCTTCTGCACATTAGCCCGCTAGTGCAACCACGGGTGCGGGCACCTCATTCGTGCGACACTTCCGCATCACCTTCCTTGCGAGTATTTCTGTCGTGACCTTGACAACAGGGTTGTTAATGCTGGAGATGGCATATACTCACTTCTTCTTCTCCAACTTGAACCTCTTTTTCATTGCTTCTGCGAGGGCTAGCTCGCCACCTTTTATATTGGCTGGATCCTCCTCGGAGTAAGGCAGTAGTGTAATTCGGTGAATCAAATGGTTTGTGATGGGAATGGGCTCCTCCAGCCACAAGCACCCATGATGCACAAGCAAAGAAGTTGTTTGATGACGAATATGGCCACTGGGGCGCGGTGGTAATGCAGTACCTAGAGTAGGTTAAGTAACCCAGCTTTCTCTACACCTATGAGCCATGTGCACGGCTCCAATTGAATTGTTCCAACAGTCTCCTCAATCCTCTAGCGCATTAGCTTCACAGTCGCTAAATGTGAGAACTTCTCATGGTCTGCAAGGTCCCAATCTTCAAACTTCAACACAGGAACCTGCCCCAAGTGCGTTCCCTCAAAAAAAATATCGCCTGGGAGCAGTGGAGTTTGCAGAGAGATCTTGCTCTTATCTATATCCTTCAGCACCTTGGCTTTACCCTTGCGTGGAGGAACATATTTAGGTAATCGGGTAATAGGGTCCACGCCCTGGGTTTCAACTTCCATCTCTACATCCTCCTCCTCCACCAAGATTTCTTTAGACTCCTCCTCATCGGCCTCCAGATTAATGGCCTTCCCATTTTCCTGCAAAGTGAGCTTGGTCCTTAGTGGATTTTCGGGCAAGACACACACAGGGATCATGGCCTGCTTATCCTTCTTAGGTTGTGGTGTTCGGGGTGATTTAGGGACCTCAACGATTATTCTGGCGCTCTTTGGGGCTTCCACTTCCACAATTTCCTGCGCGGTTTCCTCGGGTGTCAACATCATTCTAGTCAGGAGGTCTTGCGTCTCCTTCGGCAATGTTTCAAACAATGAACTTTCTCTCAAAACCTCAAAGTTCGAAAGGTCCATACACACTTGATAATGCAACAACTCAGTTCTCAAAATGCCAAGTGTTTTTCACTGGACAACCAATTGTAATTTATAGGGCCTTTTGAATTTAGATTCGACCATTCCCCCCACATTTGGTCCATTAATGCTAGATTGGCGACAAATTTTCAATAATCTAGCCCATAAAGTTCACCTTAAATGTCTGTCGCCCGCTCCATTTGGCCTCAAACCAACCATCAAATCATGAATAGTGACTTTAATGGTCACTTTCTGGTGGACCTGTGTGCGAGCGCAGCTGTCTTCGCACTATCGCGGACCCTGTGACACTTCGCTGCTTCACGCAGTCCTGACATTGTGCAGCTCCCGGGTAGTGTAGTTTATAGTCCCACGCCTCCTTTCAGCTGCTTGGGTTGCTAAGATTGTGCTTCTATCGACTAGTCAGATGGGCGGGCTACCTGTGTATGGTTTCAAACGACTGCCATTCACTTTTCTTGGGAAGGGATATCCATTTAACTTAACCAGGTAGAGCGTGCCTTCGTTGGTAATCTCCTTAATAACATACGCCCCTAACTAGTGCATCCTGAGTTTCCCTGGAAATTTATCAAAGTTACTATCACACAACAACACCAAGTCATTCACCTTAAAGGTGTTCAGCTTAATATGTTGATCGTGCCACGCCTTTTCATGTTGCTTTTGGACCTGCTGGTGAAATCTAGCCAAAAATATTTCTTCTTCCAGCACATCCAACTGCACGAGCCTCTCTTGCAAGGCTCTGCGATCTGTCATACCGGTGACAACTGTTATGCGCAGACTAGCCTAAATGGTGTCTATCCCATTAACTTCTTGCACGTTGTCCGATAAGCCCATAACACTGCAGGTATGCGTAGGTCCCAATCACTTCGTTGAGCATTGCATACCTTGGTCAGTGCATTTTCAAGCACTTTGTTGAATGCCTCCACTGTCCCGTTAGCCTGCGGGTGATAAGGTGTGCTCTTCTAGTGATACACCTGAAATTCTTCTGTTAGTGCGCTGATTGTTTCATTCAGAAAGTGCGTGCCCCAATCACTCATCAAAATATTTGGGCATCCAAATCACATCAGTACATGTTCAAATAGAAACTTCGCGGTAGTCGTGCCCGTGCAATCCTTCACTGGATGCGCTTCTGCCCAACGAGTCAAGTACTCCGTCACAGTGATAATACCTCGCACTTGTCTTCCCTTGGGGCTGAATAGGTCCTACAAAATTTATTGCCTATTTTTCGAAAGGTTGCAATGTCATTTGTGGATTGAAAGGCATTTCATCCCTCCACGATGGCCTACCTGTTCTTTGACATATGTCGCACGCCTTGCAATATGCTTTTGAATCCTAATGAAGGGTTGGCCACCACAACCCTACACGTAGAATATTTTGTGCAATTTCCCTTCCTGCATAATGTCCTCCCACAGCGCTCGCATGAGCGTCCGCAAGGATGTTGCTTCATTCAAATTCAGGTGCATACCTTCGCAATATTTCATCATTCCCCATCTTGTATAGATGCCAAGCAATGACAGAGAAATCTGTCATGCACACTACTAATTCCTTCTTTTGTTGGACAGAGTATCCTCCCGGTGTAGTTCCAGTTGTTAGGAAGTGTATTATATCCTCGAAATGTCCATCCGCGACGTGCACAGCAAAAGGTTGCGCGTCAGGTAATCCTTCCTCCAAATTAGTGGCTTCCTCCCCTGTCTCAATGCGTGACAGGTGGTCTGGTCCTACGTTCAATCATCCAGCCTTCACAACAACTTCAAAATTGTATTCCTAGAACAATAAAAGCCATCTGCAGATGCACCCCCAACACAGGCTTATTGACCAGGTACTTTAGCGCGGAGTACAGGTGCACCTGCTTAGTTTGGGGCTTTTCTCCATAGGCCTGCATCCATGTGCATGGATCATTCTACCCATCATACTTGTTGGTCAGTCGCATTTTAGGCTTTCCAAATTGTGCTCACATCATTCTTCTACATTCGCACCAACCATGAAAACTTACCTTGTGCGTACCCCACCATCTTGCGGGCATAACGCGCATTACCCAATCCAAGGCCTAAAAACGTTGCTTTTCTGGCACCTCCCTTTCAAATGCATCCAAAAAGGTATCTACCTCATTCAGGCTATCATTAATAGGCAGATTTCTTCCCTCTGATGATATGCAGTGCAACGATCGAGTCATTATATTGCAATTCAGCGTAGTGACTTCATGTAATCGATTATGCCAGCATTCTATTTCTTCATCAGAGTCCGAAGTGAAGGAAATCTTGTGCTCCCATGTAATCTGCCCATCCGCGGTGGGATTCACCCAGTCTTGGTCTCCCGTTGTTATCTTATAGATGCAGTCCAGATCATCATCACTCTCATAGTCGCGGATCGGCTCTCCATAACGCAGTCCTTCAGCATGGTCCAAGGGTATTATTACGCGCAGTGATTTCTTCTCAAAGATCATCTTTCACTTCTTCAGATTGATTACCCTGTTCATATCAATAGCCCAGTCAATTCCCAAGAGCGTGGGGTAGGGATTTTTTTCATCAACAATCTCTATTACCTCAAAATCTCCCAGCACGCTCACTCCCTCAATATCCACGGTTACTCCCTGCAACTGCCCCATGGGTATTATTTTCTGTTGATTCGCCATCCTTAGCTGAATTGGAGACCATTGCAATAGAGGTCTCCCCATTCACTCCCATGTTTGTTTCGTTAGAACATTCGCATCTGATCCCAAATCCATAATGACTTGATCCATTTCATATTCTCTAATCTACGCGGTCAGTCTCATTTCACGTCCTGTCCTTGTCTTATGCTTTCTGATCTTGCGGACTATGATTGGCTCAATTGGTGCGGTCCCAACACATCTATTGATAAGTTCATGTAACCATTTCAGAGCCTTATTGTCGCGCAATAATTTCATACAGGTTTCCAGGAAGGTTGTCAGCATAGAGGGGTCCATCTCCGGCTCAAGTTTATCTTTTCTTCCCAAAGTGGAGGCCTCAGCGAAGCTCTTCTTAGCTTCCATGAAGGTTTCCCGAGCGTGCTCCAAATTGAGCTCAGCCTCTTTCAGGGCTTTGCGAACCCATGCACTTTCTTCCAGCTCTTTTCCCTTGTCATCTCCTATTGCGATTTCACTTCGGAGCACTATATTTATGTTCGGATCTTCCTCGCGTGGCTCAGACCTCATCATCTACAGGTTTTGAGTCGACGGAGGCGGTAGCGCTCCTTTGTCACATATCCTAGCTATCAGTGTAGGAAAATCTTCTGTATCATGATCAAACAACGTGCAATACTTGCACGACATGTGCATTAGATTAGTGCAATCGCGGGCATAATACCCTGGCCCTCTGCAATTGTAGAAAATCAACTATCCACGACCTCTACCAGGTCCTCCTCTGCCTTGACCTCGTCCGCGCCCCTGAAATCCTGTCCGCGCCATCCCTGCATTTTGGTCAAGGGGCCGCGTTTCGGCTTGAACTCTGCAGGAGGGTGTTCTATCCATCATCAATCCATAGCTCCTGTAGGTATGCTTATCATGTTCGACTGATCTGCAAAAGTTGCAGAACAATTATTGCGGAATTTGCGTATACTTCTGTAACAGGTCATAGTTATCCGTGGTATGTTTTCTGGCTATTTGACAGATAGCGCACCACAAAGCAAGCGCCACACTAGGTCCTGTTTCAGATTTCAGCCTTAAAGGCATCGGTCCTCCTCCTGCAAGTTAATTTGTAGAGACTGGGTAGTGGTCTTTGTCATGACCCTGACTCTTCCATTTCACACACCATACTTCTCCGTGTACCTCTGGTTGAGCCATCCTATCCTGCTTCAAGATTTGCATCTCAAGGCACAAATTTTTCAGCTGTGTGTGGATCTATTGAACTCTTAAATTAGGATCCTACATCAGGGTCTCATGTAGCCTTATGGAAATCTCCAAGGCCTTTGCCTGAGTTCTTATCTTCTGTTGTGATAATGCACTCCTTAAATGTGGTAGTAGCGAAGCTACAAAACTCTCGCGATGTTTTCCATCTATCAAATTCATGTTGGCTTCACAGATCATACATTTCAGCCTCTGATCTAGTTCCCAAGGTGTCTCACCTAGTAGCATCGTGATCTCTTTGAATCCCAAAATCAATTGCGCTTGAGATTTAAGCCTGTTAAATTCCCTATTCAGTGTTGTTTGGATGTCCGTTATTCTAGCATTTGAGCTATCACTGGAGTACTTAATATACCAGGTTAGCGCGTGATCTTGCAGAGCACTAACCAGTGTTTCCTTCTTTATGTTATCATTTGTAACACCTTGAGCTTCCCATACAACCCTCACAACGAACCAGAATTGGTCTGGGTCCTCATCTTTGAACACATGCAACTTCATTGTGATTGCCATACTGAATCGCGGTGGTGGTGGAGGTGGTACGGGTGAAGTTTGTGGTGATGGCGACGAAGATGGAGGTGGTGTGGGTGGAGGTGGTATTCGTGTAAATCCCTATCTTATCAATTGAATAGCACTTCGCAGAGAGACTTTCGCTATCCCTTCTTCATCCCTTCGCAGTGGCAAAATCAAGGGGCTATACATCGAACCTTTATTTCCTTCGTTTCTATAACTTTTTCTACTTCGATTAGTCCCAAACATCAAGGTAACCGCATAACCCGCTTTTTGCACAACAACATTTTAATCCAAGTATTCAAAGATTTTATGTACTTACCTCACGGTCCTTTGAAAAAGCGTCGCTCTGCCTCGCTATAGATGACTGAGGTGGAAACCGTGAACTCAGTAACAAATCCTCCGATAATGAGATCAAGCCAATGATTGACGACATGCACGATCTTATCCCTTGATGCTTCCAACCTTCACACTAGTTTTGGGGTCCACACAATAGGATCGTCAAGTTTCCACCTTCCTTAGCTATCTGCTATCTTCGCAATCCACTCATATATCTCAGTAGGGAAATAGATGAAAAAGATTTCATGAATCTCCGTATACAGGTAGCTGTCCAGCCATTGTTCTTTTGACAGTCACGGGTTTCTGTTCTCCTGCGCCACGAACTCGTGAATTCTTCTGTCCAACCAACCTTCAATTTCTTTCTGAGTTGGATTTCATTGATACTACATCGCACATCTCTTATGCAGATTCTAGTCCCGGCAACGAAACCATTTGTTGGCTTGTGGGAGACTGACCCAGGTTCAGTGTTAGTTAGCCAAACAAATCCCTATTGGCCCTTTCGGTATCAGCCCGTGGAGCGCGAACTGAAGTCTCACCTGAAGCAGTATGGGGGGATTCTGGAACCAAGTTTTCGTACCCTTGAGATGGATGTGATGTTGGTTTATTCCAACTATACCCACCTTCATGCAGGTTGCTTATCCCTTTGTTCTACCCTTCATTACCTTCACGAAATGTTACAATCGGCTTCCGCATAACCCTAACCAGGGGTTGTTATGCTTTCGCGTTGCTAGCCAGTGAATTTTGATATTTCCCAAACTACGCTAAGTATCTTACTTATCTTATTAACAGATCTTCATTAGCTTTGCGTAAATAGATGTTCTTACTTGCGTTCAGTTAACCGATAAAATTATACACATTCGCGCATCATATAAGCATTAGAAGTGAAATTCATACCCAATATAACAGGTGCATAAACAGAAAATAAAGACGTCGAATTTATAGAATACTTCTCTTTATTGATAATTCCAGACTATTACAGACTCGACTTGCCCTGTGCACTCAGTTACAGGGGTTCGCTCACTCAGCTGCGGACTTCTAGGCCTTTGCACACTCAGCTGCAGACTTCTAGGCCTTTGCGCATTTAGTTGCAAAGCCTCTACCTACGCTATGACCCAAAACTTAGACTTCTACTCATAGCGATCTCTTATATATCTTCAATCATTCGTTGTATTCTTTTATTTTATTGCCTTATCTTACTTAGAGCTTCACTTTATTTATACAATCCCATGGTCTGCAGACCATGGGTAGATCTTTTACAACCGACATTGCATTATCAAAATAAGGGCGAACAACCCTATGACTCTTTAACATCTATGCGCTCCGCGACCACAAAATGCAGAGTCTTTACTTTAGGATTACAAAACTCGGACCAAAATATGGGCTTTAAGCCCCAAAACTATCCTTGGGGGATCTCGCGCCCAACATGCATGTTTCAGTCCATTTGCTAATCTTCGTCTAGTCTGCATTCTCATATCTTTATCACAATTAATTAGATTTTTTAAATGTTTATTTCAGATGAACCTAGATGGTGTTTTTATATCTTAAAATTTTGTTTATTGTTCTTCTTCTTCCTCCTCCTCCTTGTAGCTTGTCTCTTATCGATGTTAATTTGTTTGCGATTTCTCCTTTTTAGTCCTTGCTTCATCCACCATTGTATTTGTACTTTCTAAAATTTTGTGCAATGCTTTATTGTAACATTCATAATTCTTGCTCTAGATGAATAACTAATAAGGATACCTTTATCAACTCTAGAATCAAATTTTCCCAAATCCTCATCATCTCTCTTTTTGTAGAACTTTCTCCCAAAAACTTCGAAGTATTTGACTGTTTCCGCTTTACCCTTCCATGGTTCATAAGGTGTTTTTGTTTTGTTTACTTCAATTTACCCTCTATTAAGAATGTAGGTTGTGGTGTTGACCGCTTCTCTCTAAAACCTATTTGATAGCTTTTCTTCATTCAAAATTATTCTATTCATCACTTATATAGTTTGATTCTTCCTTTCTATCACTCTATTATGTTGTGGAGTTCTTACAGCTAAAAAATGTCTCTTTATTCCATGAAACTCACAAAAATCTTCAAATTCATTTAATATAAATTCATCTCCTCGTTCTCATCTCAAACACACGATTTTTAAATCATTTTCCTTCTCAACCAAGGCTTTGAAAGCTTTAAACTTCTCAATTTATTTTAAATTTTCTTTGAGGAATGCATCCCATATCATTCTTGAGTAATCAACAATGAGCAACATGAAGTAATTTTCACCTTGTGCACTTTGCATTCTTGTAGGTTCATTGAAAGATCTGTATAAACAAGTTCCAATGGTTTTGTTGTTGAGTAATCCTTCGTCTTGAAACTCATTCTTTTCTGTTTTCCATGTTGCATTGCATGCAAATAGTGTTTGAAGGTTTTGTGATCTTTCACGTGTCTCAATTTGCTTGTTTAGTGTTCATTTTCACTGGATTATCAAAAGTCATATGACCCATTCTTCTATACCATAACCAAATTTCACTATTTTCCCCATATAACATGTTTATCCACTGATTTGATTGACGATATATACATAACTTGATATTCTATTTGCGTTTGCAACTAATTTTCCTATGCCTTCCTTCCTTATCTTACAATCTTAAGAATGAAAGGAGAGAGTGTCCTTAATCACACATTCCACTTAAACTAATAATATTATATTTCAAACCTTCAACATATATGGCATTGTCTTTTTTAGTCTTTCCGTTATTGAGAATAAGAGTACCTTTTCCAATTATCCTTATGGTAGGATTATCTCCAAATGTCACATTGCCTCTGTTAATGTTTTTTAATCTGAGAAAATTGTTCTTCTCACCTGTCATGTGTCTTGGGAATCAAATGTCAATTCACCATCAGTTTCCTTCTTAACTCTTCTTGCTCCTTCTTTTTCCATTTTTTTTTTATGGATTCTTTGGTAAGGGTATCTTCTTACCTACTTTTTCAAGCAAATTTTGTAATGCCGCTTCTACATAAATGTGTTGTGTGTACATAGTTGTTGCACTTATAACATACAACATTATAAACAATCAAGGGGGGAAATGAATTATAGTTTCTATTTGAAAACCCATAAGTACTTTTGTTTTGTTCCAAACATGATTATTTCTTGCATGTGTTCTACAATATATTGTTGTACGACCACAATGATTACAAGAAAAATAATAACCAAAGAAGGAGTTTTGATACCAAGTTATGTGAGGCCACCTTGATGGAAAATATATTTTGAATTCATCCTTGTTTTCCTTGTGAGAACGTTCATGTTTCCTTGGGAATCCATTTTCTTTCTTCATGTTGCATTCATTTTTATGGAGATTTTGTGAACATCAACATAGTTTAGATTTTCATTCGTTTACTTTCTTTGGTGGATTTATAGCCTAAGAATTTTAATCTTCTTTAGGATTCTTCTAATTCATATCATAGTCAAGACCATTATTAATGAATTGTGACCTTTAATAACTAATGACATCATCTAATATTTCAACACTATTTTCAAACTTCAAGTTTCAATTCAATCGAGCAATTGTTTTCTCTTGTTCCTTTCTTAAGGAAACATTTTCAGCTTCTAGATTCTCACAATCATCCTTTTCCTTCAGTTGGATTCTCACCACTTCTTCCTTCTTTTTCCTCTTCTAGTTGAGTTTTTAGGCCAATAATAATATTCTCTATTTATTCGAGGCTTTGTTATTAGTTTTTCTTAAACCCAACAAAATGATTTAATGTTCCAATATTTTTTTATACCCATAATTTTTTTTTGTAGAAAACTCAAATATGAATTCATGCACGAGAAATACTATTGAGTTTATAACATACCTACATAGTGGAAACATAAATCAAATACATTAAGTTTTGACATAGCTTTTTACCTTGGAAACCTAACTTGGGAAAACTAGCATTCATGTTTGTTTTTGTTTCAGCTTGTAGAGGGAATGTTGGGTATGTGTTATATTCTTCTAGCCCCACGTGCTATACCTTGCATCGAGGGTGGTCACGAGGTCCAGGGCATTTCCCCGTGATTTTCTTTTTTATGGGGACCCAAGGATGGGGGGTGGACCCAAAGATGGTGGGCAAACCTACCCATGGTTTTCTGCATGGGTTTTGCACATTGTTTTAGGGATGATGGTTTTTTTCCCATGGCATTTTGTAGATCTAGTGAAGGGAACTATAGTTATGTTCTGATCCAGGGTTAATGGTTTAGGGTTCATGAATGCTTCGACAGTGTATATATATGTATTATAACATTGAAATTAATATAATTAAAACTCCAATTTGGTAGTCTCGGTTTTGAGATCCAGGGGAAAATATCTGTGTGTATTTGTTTTATGTTCTCGCCATTGTATATTTTTCTATTTTAAGAATTTTTTTGCAGGTAATTTCTATATAGGGTTAAAACCTACTGGGAATTCGTAAATTTATTACAACAACAAAACCTTTCCTAGCACCTTGGAAAGTAATCCAAACAAATATGTCTAGATTAGGGTGCCAAACAAAAATCAATTGCCTAGATCTGCATGCCAACAGTTCCTAGATATATGTGACAAATTTATGCCTCAATATTCTTGCTAATAGTGCCTTGATTTGTGTGTTTTTGTATGCTCCTTGATTTCTATGCACAAATCCCTATCTAACCCTCTTACATGTGCGACCTATCTTGGTTTGTGTGCTTGGATTCCTCAATATGAAAGTTGCCTTTTCCCTCTCCTTTTCCTCACTTATTGCTCCCAAGCATGTGTGCCAAATTCATTGAAGTATGTTTTGCCTTTTGAATGTTTGCCAAGATCTCCTCAAGAAATTACTTTTACAATTTTTACTTTGCCTCGTGATTCATGAAGTCAACATCATGATTAGTGAAATTATCCTCGTAATTCATGATCTAAATATATCTAACATTAATTAATTAATGTACTTAGGAAAAATTTAAAAAGTCACTTTTCTAGGAAATTTTGTCATACATCTTCTGCACGCTTGACACAAAGCCTATGTATGATAACTTCTCTAAGCCACCAAAATTAAGCATTCCCTCTTAATGAAGAAAGTGTTCTGCATCACCCCCAGTTTATCTTTGAAGAAGATGAACTTTCCTTTCATCAAGGCCTTTATGTGAGGATGTCTGCCACCTGCTCATCTGCAATACATATTATAGCTTCATTGTACCATTTAGCACACAGTCCCAGATGAAGTGATACTTGATATCTATGTGTTTCAATTTATCATGAAACATTAGATTTTTCAAGAGCTTATTGCAACTTTTATTGTCACAATGTATATCATGATCAGATCCAAATCCCAATCAAACAACCCCATGAGCAACGTCTACATCCAAATGGCCTCTCATGATTCCAAGTTGGAGACCATGTACTCAACCTCCATAGAAATCAATGAAATTGACTTATGTTTCATGTTGACATAAGAAACAAGTCTAGATCCCAAGTTGAAATAACAATCTGAAGTAATTTTCATGTTAACTGTGTTTCATGCCTAGTTAACATCCATATAACCCAATAACTTCAATTCATCTCCCTGGTTATAAATCAATCCATAATCAACTATTCCATGTATATATCTGAGGACATGTGTTGTTGCTACCCAATTCACTCACTTCGGTTCAAGCATGAACTGACTATGCGTATTGGCAACAAAATGTATAGTTGGTCTAGATGTTGGAGCTTGATCCATGGGTAGAGTTGTTGGAGATTTATAATCAATCACAACAAATTTCCAAATGTCAAATACAAGAGCCATTAGATAAGTCTACATCCATATCCTCTAGAAGGCATAGTTTTATCCATTGAATGAAAGAGCTTTGCTTTTAGATAAACCTTCTTAACTAGCCATGTGTGCTTCTGAAATCTACCTTTAAAAGTTTAGGTTGTTTCCAAAAGAACTTACTCTGATTCCAAATGTTGAGCACACACTTATACAGTGGGGGGGTGGTAGGGGATGAATCATTATAAGCCAATTTTTTATTATTTAAACATTCATAAAACATAAAAACAATCACATGTAAGATTTATTAGTTGTGGAAAATGGAACACAAGATTTATGTGGAATCCCTTCCAGGAAAAAAACGCAAAACTTGTTTTTATAATTCTTTGTAAGGACCAACCTACTAAAGACAAAAATCCCCTTTGGTAAATACCTTTTTAGTAACCAACCTACTCTTCCAAATACTCATGGACACCAATGCCCACAGTAAGAACCAACTTTAGCAAGAGACAGCGATCCCTTTGTTTATGTAGTAACTTTCCCAAAACTTTCTAATTTTTAGCCTCTTCCAAAGTGAAAAATTGTATAGCATATCACGTGTCCAATTCTTTATATATGATTTTCAAATTTTTACCTAACTTCAATGTCTCTATATATCTCTAAAACATTTTGTAGTCTGAAGTGCCTCAAAAAAATAATTATAGTGAAAATGTCAGGATCACTCATTTGAAATTGATTCCAGGACCATTAACAAACCCTATCTTCCACAAGATATATCTTTGAAATTATAGTGAACCAAAATATAAGTTTTTTACTAATGTACATTGAGATTTTTTCTTGATATGCTTAAAATTTCACCTTTTTTATTCTTAACAAAAAGTGAATTGTAGAAAAAATTCCAAGTTTGCTTGTTTAAAACAGATTTCAAGGCCATTCAAAAATCCTAAATTACACATCATATATCTCTAAAATTATAGTGAAATGAAATATAAAATTATTATTAAATGTACCTTGTGATGCCTTCTCAATATTCTCCAAATCTAATGGCTTGAAACATTTCTAAAAGGAAATTATAGTGAAAATATCGAGATGGCTCGTTTGAAACAGATTTGGGACCAATCACAAACCCTAATTTCCACTTTGTATATCTTTAAAATTATAATGAACCAAAATTTGTTTTATCTAGATGTTCCCCTCGATTTCTCCTTAATATGCTCAAACTTTAACTATTTGAAGCATTAAAAAAAAATTATTGCAAAAATTCGAAGATGACTCATTCACTCGACAAATTACATTTTTACACATAAACTTCCTTCCAATGTCATCTCCTTTTATACATTATCAGAACCCTTCATAAAAAGGCATGCTAATTTAAAAAGACACATTGATTCATTAATTAAATAGTTTTCTCCCCTTTTATTTCACTTTTCAAAATATCATGATCTTCCTAAACCATGGATTTGAAAACACCATTTCATTATTTTATTTTGACTTCACCTTTTTTCATGATCACCTACCTTTTAATATACTTGGATGCTATTTTGACTTCACCTTTTTTCATGAGCACCTCCCTTTTAATATACTTGGATGTTATTTTGACATCACTGTTTTCATGATCACCCCGTTTTAATATATGGGATGCTATTATAATATATATATATATATAAGCCCTTTGACATCAATGACAACAATTTGTTCAACAAGATCTTTAAATAATTTTGGATGATCTTGCACTTCAACGACATTTAGAAATATTGCACTCATTTTTCATATGGCATTTTTATAAAGGACTAAAAGATATGGCCACTTCATATAGCTTTATAACTGTCATACTCAATGAATAATGGATACACGAACTAGTTCTTTGGATGCATCTGACATACATTATTTATTTTATGTTATGTCATTGTTGGGTTGCTATCTAATTTTGCATGGCTTGTCATATTAAATATATCTTTGATGGGTTGGGATAATGTTGTTATAAGAAAATACTTGTGGTTACACGTAGCACCAAGTTTTCTAGCCACCAACTATATGTTGATAATTATAATGCTTAATTCCAATGTACTCTCAAGCTCATTGGTTCGTCACACTCAAATTGGATACTCGATATTTCGCATCCTCACATTTATGATGACCAATACATTGTGATTTTCAATGTAATGGTTATTGTGATATGTTATATGGCACATACTCAAAGAGTGACATTTTTATCTAGCCATTGGATTATGATGTTCAGGAAAATATACCCTATGCATTGGCTAAATTTTTTCAAACCATACATCAACTGGGACAAATTTAGTTTGTATAAAAAAGAGACCATTATCCAGCTACGTAGTCTCTTCAACAATAGGTCAGTGAAGATCATTTGTATAAAAAAGAGACCATTATCCAGCTACATAGTCTCTTCAACAATAGGTCAGTGAAGATCATTTCCCATCTTCCAAAGAGAAAGGATAGTGATACAAAAATCACTAGAACAAAAGGAGGAAGTGAATCAAGTTAAAAATGGTCATGGATACCATCATCCACATACCCATACCCAATAATTTGAATTTAGTAAATGACTTCAATGTCCTCAACCACAAGATGCAAATGAAGAAGGCCTAGTTAGAAGCCACTAGAATAAAAACACAATGAATAATATTTTTTGTAATTTCTCATACACAATTATCCCATGCGTTGTCCTACTTTGTCTATAAGCTTGGGTGAGAGAACCTACACTAGTAATGGTTATTTGTCCATAGCTTTGCTAGGATTGTCGAGGTCACAAGTTGAATTTCCCATTACTCCGAGCTATCAATAATTTGGGATGTTTCTTAACTAAGTACCAAGGAAGGTTTGATGGCAAAGATTGAAAATCAATTATCGCAAATAATTTTGGCCTAAAAAAGGTACCCAGTGAATAATGTTGGGGCAATGGGGTCCAAAATAAAAATTGTGGTTTTGGGAAAAGTGTTAAGTGGCAATCACATATTAAGCCCGCCCCCAATGCTATTTTCAAAATTATTAGGATCCCCCCCAAAATAAGTAAATTTTGGATGTGTGGAAGGCTGCATTTTTGGTTTCTTTATTTAGAATGGATTTTTGTTTATAGTGTATTTTCGTGCATCTGTAGACTATGTGCAGTCTCTTACTCAACCTACATTATTTGTTCCTCTTGAAACAACATTTTTTTGGCTCTTGAAGATAATGGGTGATATAAACTTGGTGTATGATTTGATAGTATAGAAGGTGTTGAACTTAGTGGTATATGTGAAGAAGATTGTGGTTTCTTTTGTAATGAAAATGAACTTCAGTTAGAAATTTAAGTTGTGGAGGATATGGACAAGCTAATGATCAATGCACTGTAGAGGTTGTGATGAGTGATGAGTAAGAATGACCCTTTGATACTTTTTAAGAAATATGTTGAGCAATAAATCGTAAGAAATTTATATTGTCATGCCAACTTAAAAAAATAAACTCAAAACATTGGCTAGTAGCATTGCAATTATTAGGTCACACACTTAAACCAACAATAGAGTGGAAAATTCAAATCTTGGGGGTGTTTGGTTCACTAAATTTAAAAGCAATCAAATTGCTTTTCTATAATTACATTTTTCTAGATAAAATTGGGAGGTTACATAAAAAAAAGAAAGAAGCTTTGAAGGTAATGAAGATTTTATGCCTGAGGATCCCTTCTTGTTGACTATGAACATTATTTAGAGAATGATGTTGAAATGCTTAAAGAAAAGGCATTCGTCATGGGCATGTTGCTATATCCTTTTGATGATTTTCTTTGATATCGAGAAACTGTGTTGTTTTTAAAAGGTAAGTGCTATTAAGCATTAGTCAGATGAATTCACATCCTGAAAAAAATTCTTGAGTTATATAAATCTTGGTTGCTTCATAAAATATGGAACTCACTCAAGTTTTATGTTAAGATAATATAAATTCTTTGTGGAAGGAAATATAAATTCAAAATGAGGCAGAGGATCAAAATTTCCATATTTTATTGCTTCAATGAATAATATATAGACCATGAACTCAATGGAGAGGAAGCAAAGGAAAGAATGATCTATAAATCTATTAATTATTATTCAGGAGAGACGGATATAAGCAAGGATTATTTATGACATTGATTTGAGAAAGAATTAAAGAGAATCTACAAAATCATGAAGAAGAGGATATAGTGACAAAAGAGATTATAGAAGAGGAGAAAATATTATTTCTACAATTAATGGCTAGCCAATGGAAAAGGATAATTGACAAAATAAGTGGTAGCAAACCAATTTTAAATGCAATCAACAAATTCCTCATTTGTAGGAGAAATTTGAACAAACTACCTTAAGTGTCGAGCACCCCTCAAGGATGTGGATATTTGATTCTATTTTAATAAATTAGCTACAAAAACAAAGGATTACCTCAACATTAGAAAATAATATATGCAACATTAGAAGACTTCAAAAGGGGCAATATTTTTGGTAGCAGGGAGGACTGTATGATTTCTATATTATGTCTCATGAGCCATTACTTGTAAATTTTTTATTGAGGGAATCATCCATTGGATTCACCTCTTGTTTATGTATATCCTTGGTTTTTTCATTTTCCTGTGTAAACTTCTTTAAATGTCATTTATTTATTTCTATATCATTGTAATTTTTAGTCTGGTTTATAAGTTTCGAAGGCAACAATTTGGCACTACTTCCACTACTATATAATTATCTTCAACATATACCTACAAATTACTTGTAGGAGTGTTTTTACTAGTTGAATTCATATATCACGCTCAACTCTAGTATTTCATTTGTTGGACTCATTTATCAATGCGCAACAATTCACTTGTCCTTGTCTTAGGTTTACAATGACTTCTTTACTCATTATTGAACACAAGATTCATTGTTCTTTTTTTTCTTCCACCTTCCATTATCAACTTTTGTACTCTATTAGATGAGACTCTATGCCAAATGGAAAGGCCTTTGATATGATACGTTTGTAGTCTTTTTATCACATTCTACTGCCATTTATCCTCAACCATGTTTATCATCCCTTTCCACTCTAAATCTAGTATTATGAGATTAATGTTGTAGGGTGACGTTTAGTGAAAGTAACCAGACAACCAATATTCATAGTTTATGGGTTCCCCACTTTGGACCAAGAGCCAATTTGATGCCTAAAGTGGGTTTGAGGTGCCCTGAAATAGTTTCTAAGTAGTCAAGAACATATTAAGGAACAACATGAGGAGTATAGAATCAATAAATAAGGTTAAGCTTCCTAAGGCAAGTCATAACCCAAAAAGATGTTTGAGACAAAATAATTAAATGTATGCTTCATTTAAGAGTGACATAATAAAGGACTATTTCTAAAAATATATTGAAAACCCACTTCTTTCCTGCCCTTATTTTTTTCTTATCGTATTTGACTTTTTTTTTTCTTTTTTCATACCATAATAACTTGAGAAAGAACAAAAGAATGATGGAATATAGTGGAGGAAATGAGAGTGATAGGAAATCACACTAGTTCTAGTGCTTGGAACATTCTTATGATCAATTAAAGGAAGGCAAGTAGGATAAGGAAACTCTTGGGAGTATTTCCTCCAGGGATTAGGGTGTCAAGTTGCAAAGGAAAAAGATGCATGGATAACAACTAAAGAGTATGCATAAGAAACAAGTTATAAGAGAGTAATATCGTTAAGCTCAAAAGTGCAAGTAGTATAATGTATTGTAGTATTACAACTCAACAATGGGAGCCCCACATGAAAATGATAGAACAAGATTAAGAGGAAGTCATGTAGCCTCATTAAAAAGTCATGACATGACTACAATGGTCTCATGAGCCTATGAATTCAATGTTGGGCATGTGTTATATTCTTTGCATGAATAGTCCACGCACAGTGGGGGATCGATATACCCCCTCCACGGGGTTTAAGGTAGCGCCCCGAACATTTTATTTATGGGTGAACCCACCCATGGTTTTGTTTGGTTTTACACATTGTGTTTTTTCCCATGGTTTTGCACATGGTGGTTTTGTAGATTGGGTCAAAGGAACTATGGTGATGTTCTAATGCAAGGTTAATGGATTAGGGATTTATGAAATCTTTGGCATGTATATAATGTATTGTAACATTGAAAGGGACATAATGACAACTCAATCTAGATTTGGGGATTTTGGTTTCCAGAATAAAAATATCTATGTATATTTTCTATTCTTGCCATCGTATATTTTTTGTTTTTAAGAATTTGTTTGCAAGTATTATCTATATAGGGTTGAAACCTTCATTTATTATCAGAGCAATTTTGGCTTCAAGGGGATGGCTTTACAACTAAGGGGTTTTTTACTTGAGCATGTAGTATACCCTGTTACAACAGGAGATCTACAAGATCAATTCTTGTGGAGAAAGGAAATCGTGGACAATGGAAATATAGAGATCGAGAAATTCAACGGATAGAGTTTTGAGATATGGAAGCTCAAGATGGAGGATATGTTGGTGGATAAATATCAATGGATCACTATGGTTCCAAGTACTAAACCAACATCAATGTCAAAAAAATATTGGATCAAGAGCACAATATAGTTGTGTGTCTACGATTCAATATTATTGAATGTTTTTGGAGAAGCTAAAAAATATTTATGGGACAAGTTAGAGACTTTATAGACTCAGTGATAGAACATCTAATTGAATTTAATATTGTGGTAAGTCAATTTTTATTTATTGACATTATAATTTCAGATGAGGATAAGTGTATTAGTTGGATATGTTCTCGACTAGACTTGTGGGATAGTCTGGTTGTTTCCATAGATAGTAACACAACTACCTTGAAATTTGATGAAATAGTCTCATCCTTGTTGTCGAAGGAGTTGAGATGAAAAAAAACAGAGAGCCAAAATGGAGATGCCTTGTCTGTAAGATGATGCTCCCAAAATAGAAATAGAAAGAAGTCCTCAAGTGGGAGATCTAAATCTAGAGGGAGACCCAAATCTATAGGAAATTTTGTAAAAATATGCTGGAAATGTGGAAAGGAAGGGCACTACAAGAAATATTGTATATATAAAATTCCTGAGAAAGGAAAGGGATTATATGATGCTCCTACTGTAAAGGTGAAAACCATGCCAGATGAAGGTGAGTACATGTAATTGGATTATTTGAGTACACATGTAGATCATGAGGTAGGATTGATTGACTCAAGTGAATCCTTTCATATGACACCCATAGGGAGCAGTTATGTGAGTATAAGAAATATGATGGTTGTGATTCATTCCTGGGTGATGACATGAAGACATGAATAATAGGATGAGGAAAATTCAAGATGACATTGATAGATGGAGGATTAGAACACTCCCCTGCATTCTTCACATTCCAGGATTGGCCATAAATCTAATTTATGTAAGCAAGATGGATGATGTAGTTGTAAAAACAATGTTTGAGAAAGATACTTGCATGATGGTTCAAGGAGCATTGGTATTGATGAGGGGAGTTCAAATTAGAACTTTGTGCAAGTTGCTAGGAAATATTGTTATTGATGTGTTCAACAACTTTGTTTCCTAAAAGTAGAGCAGAAAATATTGCAGTATCTAGACAAAAGAATATGTTATGGCATCAAATACTATGACATATCATAGGGAAGGGCCTTTGAATACTACATGGTAATGGTATGGTAGAAGGTAAGTCTAATTTCTCTATGGATTTTTTTTATTTGTGAACATTGTGTATATGGAAAACATAATCGAGTGAGGTTTTCCTTTGGTGCTAAGAGGGAAAAAGGAATATAAGAGCTTGTGCACAATGATGTGTTTGGACCTATATTGGTTCCATCATTGGGTGAATTTGTGTACTACGTCTTATTTATAGATGACTTCTCGAGGAATACATGGATATATTTCCTCGGGAAGAAATATGAAGTCTTTGACAAGTATAAAGAATTTAAGGTTCTAGTGGAAAATCAGATAGAGAAGAAGATTAAGGTATTGAGGAAAGATAACGTCAGAGAGTTCTACAAGAAACAATTTTGAGAGTTATGTAAGAAGTGTTGTATAGCATGGTAGAAGACTACTCCATACACGCCTAAAAAAATTGGAGCGGCAGAAAGGATGAACATGATGTTGATGGAATAGGCAAGGAGCATGCACAATGGTTTTGGTTTAGAACAAGAATTATGGGCAGAGGCAGTGGAGTTTGCATGTTACATAGTTAATAGATCACCTTCATTGGTATTGGAGGATAGGACTCCACATGAGGTATGGATTGGTAAAAAACCCTCTTTGCTCTCACATTTTAGGGTATTTGGTTGGGATGCATATGTACACATGCCAAATGAGCAAAGAACCAAGTTGGCTAGTAAATCTAAAAGTTACATCTTTATTGGGTATAAAGATGGTTTAAAAGGTTACAAGCTTTGGAACCCAAAAACAAATAAGGTGTATAGTCTATTTGTGGTATTTAGAGAAGCAAAGGATGTCATGAAAGAAGAAGTCCTATCAAGGAAAAAGGAACCAAATACAATAGAGTTTGATCTCAAGGATGAAGAATCAAACTGCACATGAGAAAAAAAAAAATAGAAGAAGAACAACTACACACTCTCGTTTTGAGGAGATTAGTTTGGGAAAGAAGGCAACTAGAGAGGTATACTCGATATGATTTCTATTCAAATTTTGCTTTATATATTATTGGTGATTATCCCTGAACTATCAAGTAGGTTATCGATTCAATGGATTTAAAACTCTGGAAAAAGCCCATGGTATAAGAAATGGTAACCTTGGACAAGAATGAGGCTTGGGATCTGGTAGATTTGCTAGTTGGAAGAAAATCCATTGGTAGAAAATGGGTGTTTATGAAGAAGATGAATGCATAAGGCAAAGTGGAGAAATACAAAGCTCGATTGGTAGCAAAAGGTTATTCCCATGTGCTGGGAATTGATTTTGGTGATATTTTTTCTCCTCTTTCCATGTTAGCTTCTATTAGATTACTTTTATCTATTGCTATTGCCTTTGATTTTTAAGTAAAATAGATGGGTGTATAGATAACATTCCTACATTGGGATCTCGAAGAAGGCATCTGAATGAACTATTTGGAAGGCTTTGCAGTGAGGGGTAAGAAAGAACTGGTATGCAAGTTAAAAAATCTTTTGTATGGGTCAAAGAAATCACCAAGGATGTGGTATAAAATTTGATATATATATATATATATATATATATAATATATATAGATATATATATGATTCATAGGGAGAAAAGTGCATCACTGTGTGTATTTTAACCTAGTTGGTGATCATGTTATTTATTTGGTCTTGTATGTGTTGAATGGTGTTATCATTGATGCCAACGTTAGTTATTGAACACTATTAATATTCATCATCAATTGGAAGCTCCATTAATCAAAGCCCCTAGAAAGCCCTAGATTCCCCTCACATGTTGAAGCATTTGGGGATCAAGATTAGGGATCTTGGGCTCAAGTCCATCATCATTGGATAGTCCTCATCATGCTAATTATGGCGGCATGTGGTACGTCTCGAGGATCCTCACAGTTTGAAATATAATCTTGTTCAAAATTTGGAACCCCGCCCAGTGGTCAAAAACCTCAAAGGGGGTGATGACGTGGCATTGCATAATTAACTTTATTATGGCTTTATATCTAAAGGAGATAAAGGACCTCCATTCAAAAGTTAAATCAAATAATTTTTTAAGGGATTAAAAGTTTTTTTTATTATTATTTAAAATTGCTATTGAGGGAAAAAATAAAATTTATTAAATCATTATGGTCCAGAAATCGGAGGTGAATTTGGTGGGATTTTTTTGCTTTATTTGAAATTTAAATTTTAAGGGTTTTTCCTCCAAAACCTTAAGTCGTATAACCCTCTTTGGAATTCCTCAAAGTATATATAAGGGATTATATTATCCTCATCAAGGTATGGATTAGTTCAATAATCTATTTAAGATGGGATGTGACCAGATTGGAAGATATTTTGGAAGGGATTATGGGATTGCAAATTTTGTTTTGGGTCTTGTGGAGTTACTTGTAGGTGAGAGATAGATTCCAACCACAAGATTTAAGCACACAAGGACTTCTCCTCATTTATATCTTTCAACGCTTTGTATAAAGTTCAAATTTCCTTTTTAAATAATTTTGAGCTTTTCAAAATATGGAACATCTTCATTTCCAGCAAGTGCAGATTGTTAGGCTTCCTGTGAAATTTTATCTTCCTTGACACATTCTAACTTGAGGCAATCAACATTCAATTCTATTGCAAAATTATGAGCATAAAGTTGTGTTGGGAAATTTTTTGAAGAGCATTTTGGTTTGCTTATAATGCAATGTTTATTGTGGTCTAATGCAATACCCTTTTGAAAAAATTGTTGGAATTTTGAGGCTAACTTCGGGAGAATTCCAAAGGTAATCAATGGTTAATTACTAGGGCAATATTCATTAGTTTCTATGAGAAATATTCACTGGAATTATTTTCTGAGGCTGTTTTCACACTTTGAAAGTGGGAAGCATCATCATCATAAAACAACACTATTTTTTCAATGGGTCAATGATGAAAACGAAATTGGGGGTCTATATTTTTCAAGTCTTCTTATGGTCTTAATCCTAGACCTATCGGTTATGTGCCCACTCTGCTTCTGCTACACACTTTGTCCCATGCGTGCATGCAACATCAATACATCAAACAATTTCAATGCATCAATGCACCAAGCCATCAACCCATGATTCACACACATAGAACTATAGAAATCATAAATCAAATTTCATTAATTAAACCCACTATACTATTACATAACATATATTAGAGCCTTCGTTGGCCAGATATTCATTCTAATGCTTTCCCTTCATACACACAACGGTTTATAATTTATAATATAAAATTACAATATCATGGATTATTTCAAGATCCATGATCTTCTCCATAAATCTCTCAACATGATCCCCTCGACAAAGCCCTCAATGAATTCCTAAGATCCCTCGTGGATCTAATTTTTCATGCTTTTAATCCTTTACAAAATATATATTACCTTTGTTTTTGACAATTGCACCTTCTGGAACTTGTTCTTTTTTATTTTCTTAGAGGATTGATCGATGCTCTTGCATCAGACTCCCAAGGTATGCAAATTTATGACCTCCTCGTCATATGATTTATGGTATTCTTGTAACAACTTCAACTCGTGAGTTGCAACATGCCTCTGTAGTAACAATTCTCCACCTTGTTACATGACACCTCACCAAAATTTCTCCTGAGTTTGGGCCTTTGGCATCTTCTCGGTTCTCTTCTCTAGAACCCTATGAGAACACAATCTCTCTAGGATACTGCGAATCTTCTCACCTTCCTATGTTGTCACTTGCACAGAGAAAACAAATCTCTTACTAGATATTCAATCAACTTGTACCTTCTTTTTTTTCTTATCTTCAAGACTACACGTAGGAATCTTCTACGCACTTATACCAATTGATAAAAATGAAACTGGGGGTCTATCGTTTTCAAGTTTTATTATGGTCTTAATCCCAGACCTATGGGTTATGTGCCCACTATGCTTCTACTGCACACTTTGTGCCAAGCATGCATGCAACATCAATCCATCAAATATTTTCAATGTATCAATGCATTAAGCCATCAAAACATCAACCCATGATTCACGCACATAGAATTATAGAAAGAAAAAATAAAATTTCATTTTTTAAATCCACTATACTATTACATAACATCTATTGGCACCTTGGCTGGACATCTATTCATTCTAATGGTTGCCCTTCATACACACAAAGGTTTACAATTTATAATAGAAAATTACAATATCATGGATTATTTAAATATCCACAATCTTCTCCATAAAGCTCTCGACATGATCCTCTCCACAAATCCCTCAGCAAATTCTTAGGATCCCTCATGGATATGTTTTTTCATGCTTTTAATCCTTTAAAAATATATATGTTACCTTGCTTTTGACAACTTCACCTTCTGGAACTCGTTCCTACTGATTTTCTCAGAGGATGGGTTGATGCTCCTACATTAATCAATACACATTATGCTGCAAAGGATTCATGTCCCTTGAGATAAAATTACATAAACATATTCCATGATTTCCAAATGATTCTGAACCTCGATCTTTTGAGGATATATTTGGGGATTTATTTTTTGCCTCTTAATGCAATCGATGCTTCACTTCACAAAACGACTAATGGTTCCGCACCCCATTATGATAGCTATGTTTGTGTATTGGTAGGTTAGTCTAACACGTGGATTCTCCACTTATTATATTATGTGATGGTACTTTGTTGGATAAAAGATTAATTTTTATATAGCATAGTATGATGGCAGAAATTGACCCAAAGCAATATTGGTCGTAGTTTATTGGTATGGGACTATACTTGTACAACAAAGGATTGATATGGTTTCATATAACACTAAGTTCATTATGTTGCAAAGCTAAGGAAAGGTTCAGTTTATGTGAATATTAATTGAAAATAGAGTTGAGTCCATTTTATCACAGAGTTAAAAGAGAATTTGATTAATTGAATATAAACTTGAGTTCATTCTATCACAAAGATAAGGAAAAAGTCCATTTTGCATGAAAATTAATTTAATGGACTTTGAAAGGTATTGCACTTCTTTGAGCCAAATTAAAGATCGAAAATAACATTGCAATAAAAATTTATAAAAGGATTCTTCTAATATCTACTAGGAACTATAATTGAGCAGGGTCACTGGCATATGTGGATAGTTGATGAATGTTAAGGTTTTCAGTGGTTGCTTGAACTAGGATTATTTGACCATATGTTTGATGACAAGAAAATATGATTTAAGCAGGGTTTGTCAAGTTATTGACTTATGTGAACAATTGATGAATGCCAAGATTCATAGTATTGCTAACTTACCTAACTAGGGTTTACACTTTAGAGATCATACTTAGTTGAATCATGTAATGGGATTAAAGATTTACTTGGATATGTTGCTAGGATTTTGGTAGTGAAAGATGATATGTGCAAGGGCTTATAGTGATTGTTGGATCAAGTTGATATGGATAAATGTTAATGATAAGAGCATAATCTAACTAACTTTTATGCAGTTATGGTTTGTACTGAAGTTGATGACCTTGTGATAGTAACAATGATTGTAGTTGTAGGTTATGTTGTATGGTACATATTATATGATTTCAGGACTGACATAATATTGATGTTGCAATCAGTTTGGTTGTGGAATGTTGAGTAGAAGCAAAGACAATGAAGTGGTACATTAGCATTGGTGTAAGTACAAAAGCAATATAGCAATTTTTTGACAAGAAGTTATTTTGTATTGACTATTGGACACAGGTGGATCTAGCCTGAAAATTGTGAAACATGGTTCGTCGTAGTGAGTTGAAGGTTAGAGCCTTTAGGGAAAGTGGAAGCTTGTTGAGTGGGGTGGTAGGGTGGTACAAGGAAAGAGATTGGAGTCTCCTTCAGGTTGGATCTTGAGAACACTTCAGGGTGACAAGGTGGTGCTAGGGAAGGTTGGAGCTTGTGTGGGGCATTGGAGTGTCCATCCAGTAGCAGATGGTAAATAGGGTGTTTGAGAACCCTGCAATTTGGAGCATGTAGACTTGGGCATTTGAGTGTTCTTCTAGTAGTAGCTAGTAAATAGGGTGTCAGAGCATCCATCAGGATGTAGCTTGTAAACCAAGGGGTTGGAGCCTCCCTTAGTTGTAGATGAAAATGATGGAATTTAGAGCTTCTTATTGATGTACTTATTGGAGACAAATATTAAGAAACATTCGATGATTTTTCTCTCAAAAGGGTTTCCACCTATAAATCTTTAGTGTCGATTGTATTGATTTTGTGTATAATTGAATGGTGTTAATGACTGTTTATGTTTAACTAATGCTAATAATGTTTAATGCTCTGAAAAGTGAAAAAATACTAACACTATTGGAAATATTGATTCACCCCCCTCTCAGGGTTTCCAACGATTAGATTCAAAGTCTCTTCCTTTAGTTGCAACTTAATAACTCGAAGGAAAATCTTAGGTGAATCAATATGGGAAAGTCAAGTAAGCAAGTCACCAAGCATTCAAAGGAATGAAAGGAAGTCCCTGATATTGAAATATTTTTAGAACCTATTACATATGATGAAGAGAAACATGTTGGTCCAATTCCTTTGTTCAATGAATCAAGTTTTGTATTTTGGAAAGATAATATGGAAGCCTATTTGGGAGTTATTGGATATGATGTATGGGATTCTGTTGTTTATGGAGACATCTCTACTAATAAATCAAGAAAATACAATTCCAAGGCCATGAGTATCATCTTAAGTGCCCTTCCAAATTTTATGAAATCCAATGTAGGACAATTCTCATTCTCCAAACATCTTTGATAGAGAGTTTAAGATCTTCATGTAGGTAAAGATCATGGTTTTTAGGATAAAGATGATCATGATCATGATTCAAGTCAAGAAGATTCTCATATGGAAGATTCTGACAATGAAGGAGAAGAGGAAGAAGAGGAAGAGGTAATAGTCAATGCTTTGAAAGAGCTAAGGAACAAATAAGAATAAAACCGTAGGCTCAAGGAATAAGTTGATCAAAGGCAACAAGAACTTGATGTAGATATTGTAGATATTAACAAGCTTACGGAACAAATGCATGACATTGAAAAGAAGGATCATGTTATTAATGGAATGGAACAGGAAATTGCTAATCTCAAAGAAAGATCTAGGTTGAAGAAGACCTTTACCACTAGATGTAAGAAGAGAACATTTGTCTGATGACCCAACTTGAAGAAGCCAAGAGGATTGAAGAACAACATAAGTGTCAAATTTAGAAGAAAGAAGAGGATTACATGAAAATAGAAGAGGGAATCCTATAATTCAGAGTTGAAGTAGACAAGTTGAACAAGAGGATGAAGAGCACACAAGCTTTGGATGATATTCTAAGTTTCCAAAGATCACCATGTATCAAAATAGGTAGCAGTTATGTTGGAGAACCGTCATCTAAAGGAGAGGCAAGCTCCACGACCCCACAAAGCAAACGAACAACAATATTCATCAAAGGTCAAATCGAGGATATAATAAAATTGAAAATGTTGTGGCTCTATGAAGCAATGTTCAAGTAGTAAAGAGTCATCAAAGGGAAGTACCGCCTCCAAGAAGGAGCATTTACATAAGATTTTCCTAAAAAGGCTTCTCATCTAGGTACCCTAGCATGTTTAATGGTTATTGATTTTCATGTTGTAAATTTGGGCATATGGCTAGGGATTGGATAATGTATGACAAGTGTGATTATCAAAGACATTATCAAAACTCTCGAAGAAAATTTGCAGGACCTCAAGTTAGGTTTCAAAATGAATTTTCGAGGATAAGGTATATGTCATTTTCTCCATCATTCATGCCAGAAATTGAATGTCACAAATGAAATAACTATTGGCATATAGCTCGCGATTATAGGTATAAGATAAACTATTTTCAGAAAGGAAAATCGAACATCTGGTACAAGAAGGTTTGGACAAGAAAGCAAAAGAAAGAAGGGCGAGTAAATGGAAAATTAGTTGCAGTCATGCATTCAGGTTTTGTTAGGACAAAAGATCATGATGAATCTGCAATGGAAGATGTCAAAGTTTAGGATGGTTTGGAAAAAGAGCTAGTTCATACGATATTCTGAAGAATCCAACTTGTTGAATCCATATGAATATTGAAGAGGGGGATTCCATGTATTATTAGTTGCACATTCGAGGATCTATCCTTTGACAGGTTGACAGATGGCAAAGCATTAATCAACATTTTGAGTAGATTAGTCAGCTTTGTGTTTAATAGAGTAATAGGTTTGAAAAGTGATGTCACGGAAAAAATTTCAGATGAACTCACATGGAATCAATTGTGCCAACCTATGTGAAACATAACATGTCAGGGGGAGAGAAGTCATATCATCCGCCTAATGAACGACTCAAATTGACTAAGAAATTAAAATATTTTACAAGGAAAATTTTCATCTATTTTTAGCTTTCAAACCCTCACTAGGGGAGCTCCAAACATGCAACTCCCGCCCCCGGCCAACTGGACCCCCCAAGAAGCAATAGTGGGGGGAAATCCCGCCTACATCCCCTGTCGGGGATTACAATCCAAACGTGGCTGAAATAAGACCTATAAATAAAGGAGATAATCAAGCTCCACATCCAACATGTGGTACATCTCGAAGGTCCTCATGGTTTGAGAGATAAACTTGTTCAAAGTTTGTAACCCCATTCAGCGGTAAGAAAACCCAAAGGGGGTAATGATGTGGCATTGCATAACTAGCTTGATTATGGCTCATATCTAGAGGAGAGAAAGGGCCTTCTTTCACAAGTTAAATCAAATAATTTTTAAAGGGATTACAAGTTTTTTTTTTTTAAATTACTATCGAGGGAAAAATAAAATTTATTAAATCATCATGGTTCAAAAGTTGGATTTAAATTCGCTGGGAATTTTTTTGTTTTATTTGAAATTTAAATTTTGAAGGTTTTTCCTCCAAAACCTTATGTCGGCTGACCCTCATTCACATTCCTAAAAAACTATACAAGGGCTCGTATGATCCTCATCAAGCTATTAATTAATTCATTGATCTATCTGAAATGGGATGTGGCCATGAGGAGCTTGGAATATCTAACGAGAAAGATCTTTTTGAAGGGATTATGTGCTTGTGAATTTTGTTTTGGCCCTTGTTAAGTTTATTTGCAGGTGAAAGATAAATTCCAACTGCAAGATTGAAGCACACAGGGACTTCTCTTCATCTATAGCTTTCGGCTTTCTGTAGAAAGTTCATATTTCCTTTTGAAATAATTTCGAGGTTTTCAAAATCTGGAACATCTTGATCTCCTACAACTGCACACTATTTAGACTTCCTTTATGACCATATCTTGCTTGAAACATTCGAACGTGAGGCAATCGACATTCAATTCTCTTGCAAAATTCTGAGTATAAAGTTGTGTTGGGGAAAATTTTGAAGAGCGTTCTGGTATTCTTCTGATGCACTGTTTGTTGTGGTCTAACGTAAAACCATTTTGGAAATATCACTAGAATCTTGAGCCTAACTTCTAGAGCATTTTGAGGAAAATTGGTCTTGAATTCCTGGGGAAGTATTCACCAGTTTCTGTGAGATATCTTTGCCAGATTTTTTTTCTAAGCCCTCTTGATGCACAGATGGAGGAATTCATCATTTGAAAGTGGGAAGCATCATCATCATAGAACAATGCTATTTTTTCAATGGGTCAGTACACATTACGCTGCAAAGGATTCAAATCCCTTGATATTTGATTACATAAACATATTCCTTGATTGCCAAATTATTCTAAACCTCGACCTTTTGAGGATATATTTGGAGATTTTCTAATTTCCTCTCAGTGCAGTTTTTTCCTTCACTTCACAAAATGACTAATGGTTACACTACCCATTGTGGTAGCTATGGTTGTGTATTGGTAAGTTAGACTAACATGTGGATTCTCCACTTATTATATTATGCAATGGTACTTTGTTGCGAAAAAGATTAATTTTATATAACATAGTATGATGGCAGAAATTCACATCTAAGACCCAAAACATTTTTTATTTTTTTTTCGTAGTTTATTGGTAGGGGAATACACTTGTACAACAAAGGATTGATATGGAATCAAATATCATTAAGCTCATTTTGTCACATAGCCAAGGAAAGGTTCAACTTGTGTGAAGATTAATTGAAAATAAAGTTAGAGTCCATTTTGTCATAGAGCTAAAGGAAAGTCAATTAATTGAATATAAAGTTGAGTTCATTTTATCACACAGCAAAGGAAAAAGTCCATTTTGTATGAAAATTAATCTAAAGGCTTTTGTCAAAAGTATTACACTTGTTTGATCCAAATTAAAGATCGAAAATAACATTGCAATCAATGCTCATAAATGTATTCTTTTGAGAGTTGCAAGAAACTATTGATCAGGGTCATTGGCATATGTGGACAATTAATGAATGCTAGGGTGTTCAGTGGTTGATTTAACCAAGATTATTTAACCATATGTTTGATGACATGTAAATATGATTTGATCAAGGTTTGTCAAGTTATTAACTTATGTGAACAACTGATGAATGCCAAGATTTATAGTATTTCTAACTTACTTAACTAGGGTTTTCACTTCAAAGATCATATTTGAATTGTGTAATGGTAGTGAAGGTTTGCTTGGATATGTTGCTAGGATTATCGTAGTGAAAGATGATATGTGCCAGGGCTTATAGTGATAGTTGGATTAGGTTGATATGACTAAATGTTGATGATAAGAGCAGAAATTGACCTACTTTTATGCAGCTAGGGTTTTTGTAGAAGTTGATGGCCTTGTGACAGTAACAATGATTGTAGTTGTAGGATATGTTGTATGGTATATATTGTATGGTTTCAAGAGTGACAAAATATTGATTATGAGATTAGTTTTGTTATGGCACGTTGAGCAAAATGAGTGACAGTGAAGTGGTACATTGGCAACAATATAAGTATAGAGGAAATATATTAGTGTTTTGACAACAAGTTATTTGTATTGATTATTGGACATAGGTGAATACAGTCTAAAATTGTGAAACATGGTCCGTTGTGGAGAGTTTAAGGTTGGAGTCTTCAGGGCAAGTGGTTTCTTATTGAGCATGGTGGTACAAGGCAGGTGAGTGGAGTCTCCTTAAGGTTGAAGTCTGGGAACACTTCAGGGCAACAAGGTGGTGTTAGGACAATTTAGATCCCGTGTAGGCCGTTTGGAGCATCCATCTAGTAACAGTGGGTAAACAGGGTGTTGGAGCATTTTTAAGGCCAGAGCATGTGAACTTGGGCTTGGAACATCCTTCCAGTAGCCGCTGTTAAATAGGGTGTTGGAGAATTTGTCAGGTTGTATCTTGTAAACCAGGGAGTTGGAGCCTCCCTCAGTTGTAGTTGAAAATGATGGAATTTGGAGCTTCATATAGATGTACTTATTGAACTAAAATATTAAGAGGTGTTCAATGGTTTTTCTCCCATAAGGGTTTCCACTTAAAAATATCTAGTGTCTATTGTCTTGATTTTGTGCATTGTTGAATGGTGTTAATGATTGTTTATGTTTAACTAATGCTAATAATGTTTAACGCTTTGAAAAGCAGGGAAACTTAGAAGTTAATATTCGCAGGTTAGCAAATCTTGCATGTTTTTTTGAAAGAAAAGATTCACCAATCTCCAATTTTTCTAGAAATAATTTGCCAATATTTTATAGTGTAAAATTCTTTTACCTTAGAAATCGCAAATTTTGTATAGACACTATATGAAATAATTAGATATTTGAATATTTATGCAAAAGTTTTACCAAGCATTTTACAGTTTTCATATTAAGGACTAGTAAGATTCAACAAGGTTTCTAAAATTTAAAATACATTTCCATCCTTAAAATTTTCCCTACTGAAATGTTAAAAAATACTAATATTGTAAGAAATATTGATTCACCCCCCTCTCAATATTTCCAGCAATATGTGGAAGATATGTTGTTGATTTTAAATGACAAAGAAATCATCCAAGATGTGAAGACCCAATTTTCCTCTAAATTCGACATGAAGGATCTTGGTGTTGCAAAATTTCTTTTTGGCATGGGAATTAAAAGAGATCGAGCAAAAGAGGAAATTTTGGTTAAATCAAAGGAACTATGTTGAGACAATATTGTAGAGGTTTAATATGAAGTATAGTAAACTAATGAAGGTTCATATTCCTATAGTTGTAAAGTTATTTGCAAAACAGTGTCCCGAGAAACTCGAAGAGGGAGAGGTCATGTTTTGTGTTCCATATACAAGTGCAGTAGGAAGTTTGATGTATGTCATTGTCTATACCAGACTAGACATTCCACATGTAATGAGAGTATTGAGCAGGTTTAAGTCAGAACTAGGGAAGGAACATTGCACAACATTAAAGCAGGTTTTGAAGTATGTGTGTGACACTAGTGATTATAGCTTGTGCTACCAAGGAAGACCAATATTGGATAGAGTGTCTAAAATACATGGCTTTGTTGATGATGATTGGGATGGAGAACTGAATTAGAGAATATCTACAAGTGGGTATGTGTTTAACCTATTTAGAGGAGAAATAAGATGGATGAGCAGGAGATATTCTGTAGTGGCACTTTCAAATACAAAAGTTGAATACATGGAAACCACTCATGCAAGCAAGGAAGCAGTTTGGTTATAGACATTGTGTTCAAGTATGGGGTTGGTACAACAACCTATAAGGATAGATTGTGACAACCAAAGTGAAATTTTCTTAGCAAAGAACCTAAGTTTCTTATCATTTGAAGAAAACACATATTGATGTTCACTGTCACTTTGTGAGGCATATGGTTGAAGACAAAAAGGTGTTGCTGGTAAAGAAGAACACTTTGGAAAATGTTGTAGATGCATTGAAAAAGTCTGCGAGCACTGAGAAGTTCTCTTGGTGTAGATAAATAATGGGGATCATTACCTTGGATTGGTGATTATGTACTCCTACGACCCTCTTTGTGCAGAGTAAAGAACAAGTGGGAAAATGTTAGGTATGTGTTAGATTATTTGTATGACTAGCTCCATGCATGATTTGGTGTGTCGGGAACGAAAATAGCCCCCTTATATAGGGTTTGGGGCAATGCCCTGATTCTTTTTTTGGGTGGACCCATGGTTTTATGCATGGTGGTTTCACACATGGTTTTTTAGATCCCGTCAAAGGAACTTTGATTATGTTCTAATAGAGGGTTAGTGGATTGAGGATTTATGAATGCTTCAACACATATATAATTTATTATAACATTGAAAGGAACATAATGGAAAATCAATCTAGTTTTTTCAGTTTTGGGTTCAAGGAGAAAAATATTTGTGTATATTATTTTGTTCTCACCATTATTATATATTTTCTGTTTTTTTAAAATTCGTTTGCAAGTATTATGTGTACATTATTGAAACCTTCATTCAAAGTGGCATGGGCACCAAATGGTTATCAAGGTACTAAATTAGGATTCCCATGTAAAGGTACACTCTACCATAAGGTTGTGGAATTTAAAAAACAATAAGAAAGGTTGGTGTTGCAAACTAGTAGGGTCAATCGTGTGGAAAAAATGAATACAACATAATAAATGCAAAGTGCAAGTTGAGGCAACCCTACCCTACATACCAAATATTGAAAACCTTACCTACCACATTAGACCAACTATGTATAAAAGTGATGAAAATGTTGTAAAAACACCAATTTCTTATGTTGAACCTGAAAACTACAATAAATGCCAATGCAAAATTTGTTTAAAGTTAGTGCTACCTTAGTAAAAAATAATAAAAAGGGTCATAATTCTCTATAAAATGATGAAAAATGGAAATTTTATGATGTATTTGTAGAAATTTTGAATAATATGACACTTATTCACAGAGATTATCCTGATTATACACTATTTGCGGAATCATGCATAACACATAACCTCCTCTACGTTGATCATCAATTTTGCAGAATTAGAAACAATCGCATGCGCACATTGAAGCATTAATCACACATATCAACACAGTATGTACTGGGGAAAGCATACAGCTGAAAACCCTGGCTCAGATCTGAATCAATCACTGGCTCAAATCTCCTCTGTTGCTTGCCTGCCTCCACTGTGCAATCCTGCATTAGAATAGAATGAGAATGGCTGATCCAAACTCATATTTCCCTTGTGTTGCACTACGCAATCCTCATTAGCAATACTCAATCCATTGATTGTGAAAATCTCATGCACAACTATAGTCACAACTGACAGTTGTCTTACCCTTTCACTCATCTCTAACACTTGTCTCCACTGAACTGTCCATGCACTGAGTTAACTAATGTATTCCTCAGTTGATTCATGAGTTAATAATTAGTGAATTAATTAATAATTAATTCACACCACTCATCACTAGTGTATTTGTTAGTTAGACTAAATACAACTAGTTCAACTAAGTCAAACTGAACACAACTCCATCAACTCCTCAATCAACTCCACTAAAACTCAATCACTTAAGTTCTAACTAAAGTCCTTCATGCAATAGCTCAACTAACCCATAAGAAAAGCATATTTCCTTCTGGCAGTTGCATGTGCCACATCTGTAGCTCGAACTGAAGTGTTGTAAGAGGATAAGATAATGTTTATAGTCCAAATATTATTAAGAGCTAATATTATTCAACTGTTCTATATTTAGATTGACAGTCTAAAAATAGACTCCGCCCATATGTCTAAAAATAGAAGTCCATCTATTTTTACCATCATGACCAATCATCCACAAATAGCATCCTACAACTCATAGACCATGATCCATATGTCTAAAAATAGACTTTGCGCCAAAAATAGCCTGCGAGCACACTTAGTGAAGGCGACTTCTTTTCACTAAGTTCCATCATCTTGTTGCATTTTCAACAGTATTTGAAATTTTTACCCAAATTCACATTTTGAGCTTGAAACACCCCCCCCTCCCCCCCAATTTTGATGAAAGACATTAAGAGTTAGGACTATCAAATTTCTAAATTGTCACAAATAGGTAATTCCTTATCTTCTCGTCTTTAATTCCATTTCATCATTTTTCCATTTTGAGCAATTTTTTTTTGGATTTTTGAATGTGTGAAAGAGATAATATGCATATGCACTTCTTGTTCATATGGGGTGCATATATGCAACCCCATATATAGTTTTTTTTTCCTCAAAATTTATCGAAAACATTTAAAACAATAGAGATTAATGACACCCCTTGATTCATATAACAAAAAATGCCATCAGTATCGGAAATAGTGTCAGACTTCAGTGTTTTTGAGCCTGGGAATTGGCTTCAATTTGCGGCACAAAACCCGACGCAATGTTACATCTTCACTTGGGTGCTGGAAATAGTGTCAAGAATAGCGCCATGAATAGTGTCAAGAATAGCGATGGGGACTATTTCTTCCATTATTGCTTCCATTTTTGCATCCACTTGTACTTCTACTTTTGCTTCCAATTGTGCTTCCTATTTTAATTTTGGTATGGCATTGAAAATAACTTCCTTTTTAGCTTCCTAACTTATGCCATGTTATGCTTCCATTATAACTTCCTTTGTTGCTTCGAGTTTTTATTCCAATATGGCATTGCTTGTTCCATCTAGATTTTCTTCCATGATGACATCTTCTTTAGCTTCTAATATGGCTTCCATTATAGTGTCT
Organism: Pinus taeda; assembly: GCA_000404065.3. Taxonomy (NCBI): domain Eukaryota; kingdom Viridiplantae; phylum Streptophyta; class Pinopsida; order Pinales; family Pinaceae; genus Pinus; species Pinus taeda. Next base: position 158,557 of record APFE030839518.1, read on the forward strand.
TTTGTTGCTTCTGATATTGCGTCCATTATTACTTCTTGGTTTGCTACCTGAATGGATTCTTTGTTTGCTTCTTAGGAAATGTCAAGTTTGGCTTCTAATATTTATTCCATTATTACTTCTTTTTTTTCTACCTAAATTGCTTCTATTTTTGCTTCTCGGGTAAAGCCAAGTTTGGCTACTAGTATTACTTCTATTATTACTTCTTGGTTTGATACCTCAAAGGCTTCTTTGTTTTCTTCTTATGGAATGGAAAGTTTGACTTCTAATATTGCTTCCATTATTCCTTCTTTGTTTTCTACCCGAATTGATTCTTTTTTTGTTTCTTAGGTAATGCCAATTTTGGCTACTAGTATTGCTTCCATTATTACTTCTTTGTTTGCTACCTAAATTGCTTATTTTTTTGCTTCCAAGATTGTTTCTAGTGTGCTTCTATTTTAGCTTCTAGTTTTGCTTCCAGGAATGCATACTTATTAACCTCATGGTTTGCTTCCTTTCAGTTGGAAGGTGTTCTTCCTGTTTAGCGCCTGGGTTTGCTTCGTTTTTATGTCTAGGGTTTTCTTCCTTTTAGTGTTAGGATTTTCTTCTTGATTAGCCTCCAATTTTTCTTCCTATTAAGAAACCAATTTAACTTCCTAGTTAGATCCAGTAATAGCTCCAACTATGGCTTCCAATTTATTGTCAAATTTTACTCCCATTTTAGAGTCACATTCTGCTCCATTTTAACAACTCATGATGCTTCCTTTATAGCTTCCATTCATTAATTTAATATTTTTTAATTTCAATTAAATTGTTTAAGTATATCATGCCTCTTAAATAACTTATATGATTATAGAGTAATTCATATTGAATTTGAAATTTTTTATAGCATACCATTTATAAAGAATTTTTAGGGAATTGGACTTCCATACAAACTAACAACAAATTTTTTTAAAACTATAACTGATATTTTTATATTATTAATAAACAAAATTGTTGGTCTATGACCAACTACACATAATGCGGGCCCAAATAATCCATGTCCAAATGATATAAGTCAAAATTATACATTTCAAAAGGAGACAACTCAATATGGTATTGTAGGTGAAAATGATACATATGATAATAAACATGAAAAGAGGCATCATAACGATTTATCAACAATGATCCATGATCGAGTCTATATGATCAACATCATTGGCCACTACCAGCAGATTGTTCATCATCATCATGATGTCTATCATGATCATCATCACTGTCATCATCGTCATTGTCTGCCTCAGTGTCCCCTCCATCTACCTTATCGTCATTGTCTTGAATGTCTAAACCAGACCCAACATAATCTAGATTGAGCTTATGATCAATTGGATCTTCTAGAAGACCTGTGTTCTGTAAAAAAACATTCAAAATGAAAATATATAATTTATTTTATGCAATATTTAATATTTTTGTTATATCTATAATATTACAACATATGAAATAGAACCACAATCATTTTACATCATATCAAAATGCACATATATACCATATTACAATTTCAATTAAGTTATAGCTAATATGTCATCCCAATTATGTAAAACATGCAGTAATTCTAATAAATGTTAGCAAATCATGGAGAACGCTAGAGGATTGAAATATAGCCACTACTCGCTAAAGGAAGGAGAAAGTGTAGCAGCAAGAAGGGACAAGGTTTAGGGACAAACACAGAACTTGACCCTTGATCCAGGGGATAAAAAATATGCTAAAAAATCAAAGTGCTCAAAATATCCTAAAACCGATGCAAAATCACAGATCTCATCATTTTCATTCCAACAATGCTTGAATTGCCTCAATCTTTCACCATATGTGAAAGTTATCCCGTTCTAAAGTTTTTGGCAAACAACTAAAAAGTAAACTTGTAGGACTGACTTGGCTACTGACTGGGCAAGTTGTACAATGATGTGGTGGTGACATCGGTAAAATGACTGGGCAGTACAGATGTCAAATGGGCCAATCCAGTGTTGACACATGGAGTGGTCATATAGGTTTGGCTGACAGGTTTTCATTGGTTGAAGAGTTCTGGATTGACCAATCAAGAGGCACGACGTGGCCCAATGGGAGGGCACCACATGGCCTTCAGAGTTTGTGAAAAAATTTGTTATGGGCAAGCAGGCCTCCGCTAGGTTTGATCACATGACCTCACAGTTACAAACCAACCACTAAACCACTACACCACCGGATGTTCTCGTGATAACTACTGCGCGAATTTATATTTAAATTTTAAATGTTTCGGCATTGGGGGGAGGGGGCGGGGCACGTGCCCCCTTCCCTAGGTAAAATGGGTTGTGATATAATCATGTCACAAAGGCGAAGGGGGCAGGCAGTTAGCCTAGACCTCAGTCCCATATCCATTACTGTAGTTGTGGCGTGAAGGCAGAGGGGACGGGCGGTTAGCCCAACTCCTAGTTCCAATTGTAATGTATGACCATGTCAGATGAAATGGAGGAAGAAGTGTGTGGCACCATGCCTGTGTCCTCGCCTACGGGCATATTGACATTTAATATGACTAGGATCGTGGAAGTCCGCAGGAACATGGCCTCTGTCCCGCACCCTCGCAACATTGAACCCTGTATGACCGATCCCGCGGGCTAAAGAATCGATGCATAAGCCCTATTGGCACGATTAATGATTTGGAAAATTGCATTAATTGAAGTGAAAAATGTCATCAAACCCACGCCAATTTTTCACTTAATGGTTCCGCCAAAAAGGAATCCATTTCTTGTTTTGTCATTTTTTTCATTTTGTAGGACAAATAATAGAGAAATGGAGCAGGAGGCCCAACTCGACCATTTTTCAACCTTTTTAAGCCCAAGAAGAGCCTACATAATGGTTTGTGGGTGTTCTGGACACAATGGCAACATTATTTTTTGATTTGAGCATTGTATGTTGATGTAATTTAATTCTTTAGCATATAATTTAAAGGGCCAACATTGGAAGCTCGACTCAGAGTTGTAGCCCAGTAGGGGTGAACTCCATAATCAATTTGTTGTTGTGTGATGTTGCATTTTGTTTATTTTTCTCTGGTTAAACCTGCAAAACTTAACTGAAAATTTCTAAGTTTATGTGCTTTTGCAATTTCAGTCCATTTCCCACAAGATATAAACTAGGTTGCAAACATTTTCAAGAAACCTTGAATTTTTAATTTCAGATCAGTTTGGTATCAGAGCATAGTTGTTTTGAAGGTTTGACTATTTTTTCAAGTGTTTTCTTGAATGATCAAGGTATAATTTGAAAAGAGGGTAAGGAGTGATTGAAGAACTAAACCCACAAATTGGTTCAAGGAGGTCACAAACCCCAAAAACTCCACCAGTCATGGCATATGAATAAGGATAGGATATGAACTATAAGGATGAGATAGATTTCCAAAAGGCTTTCTATGATATGTTAGATATGGTGAAAGTGTTCTACAATCAAAGGACAACAAGGTTGCAAGGAGAAATTTCTAATCAACAAAAAGGTAATGATGGTGATAGGATCAAACCTCCACCTCCACCTCTGCCTTCACCTCCATCCTCAGGTCCTCCTTCTTCACCTCCTTCAATAGCTAGACATACTCCTCGTAGATCTTCAAAAGGACATGTTAAGTCTCTTTTACTTAAGCTTGATGTCAAGTTTCAATTTCCAATGTACACTGGGGAAGTAAATGTTGAAAAGTTGGATAATTGGGTTTGTCAAGTTGAAGTCTATTGAAGGATTCAAAATATTGATGATGATGTTATAAAGGTCTAGCTTTCTTGTATTCGATTGGAAAGTGCAACCCTCATCTGGTGGGAGGCCAAGACTCAAGAATATTTGAAAAAAAGTGGTAAAATTATCTCTTCTTGGAATGATTTTATAACTACATTAAGAAGGAAATTTGATCCATTAGATTACATGAAAAACACAATTATGGATTGGAAAATTTTTAGACAAGCTAAATGTCAGAGTGTCCAAAGTTAAACGCAAGAATTTAGAAGAATAGATTTAATATTGGGTGTTGATTTGTCTTCACAATACACTCTCATTAAATACATAGGTGGATTACATAGTTATTTGAGACATACTATACTTATGTTTAATCCCACCAATCTAGATGAAGTATTTGTTCAGGAAACTCATTTAGAATCAAGAGGCAAGAATGTTCCTCAAGAGACTAGCAAGAAACCTTCCAAATCTGGAGACAAAGGAAAGGGGAAGTTTAAAGGCAAAGGAAAAAATAATTCTACACTCAAGAAAGAGGGAGAGAACTTTACCTATAAATGTTGCTCCAAAGAAGGCCATGATGAAGACCATTGTTGGAAACTACATCCATAAATGATACCAAATAAGTTCAATAACAAGGGGAAAAAAAGACTATTGCAACAACTCAACAAGATTTAGGATTTAATTCAGGTGATGAAACCAAAATCACAGCCTCGAGAATGAAAGATAAAACTTCTAATGTAAGTAATAGTTCTTCTAATAAGCCTATTGGGTCTCAAAATGATAAAGAAAGAAATGAGCTTTTCCATACCAGGGTCATTACAAAACATACAAAAGTTGATACATTGTTTGATAGTGGGTCCCAAGTCAATCTTATTTCTGAAGAAATTGCCAAGAAACTAAATCTAGAAACTATACCTCATACTAAACCTTACCCTTTGGGTTGGGTATGTGATGATGCCAAATTACAAGTGGCAAGAAAGTGTAAACACAAATTTGCCATCATTGCAAACTTTATAGATGAGGTAGAGCTTGATGTTATACCACTTGACATATATGGAATTTTTTTAGGGAATCCATACTTGTATGACTGAAAAGCCATATCCTATCATCATGAGAACAAATATCATATTTTTAAAGATGGAATTCAGTATATTGTTAGAGCACATCGCAAGAAGATGAACTTATCTCTTGTAAGTGTTGGTCAGATGATTTGGTTGAAGTTGTTAATACTTATGACAAGAAGTTTCAAGAACCTAAATGGTTTCAAGAGGAATCCAATATGAGATTGATTTGCAACAGGATGCACGTCTTCCAAATATTGACATGTACAACATATCAATTTTGGAGAATGTAGAAATCAAGAAGAAAATTCAAGATCTACATGACAAAGGGGTCATCAGGCCTACCATATCTCCTTGTGGGTCTCTTGTTGTCTTGGTTCCAAAGAAGGATTGTACATGGCACATTTGTGTGGATTTTAAAGTTTTGAACAAGATCACGGTAAAGAATATTTATCCTCTTCCTCGCATTGATGATTTGCTAGATTAGTTAAAGAATGTTGTTTACTTCGCTAAGTTAGATTTGAGAAGTGGTTATAATCATATAAGGATTTCTAAAGATGATATTTGGAAAATTTCTTTCAAGACAAAACAAGGTTTATTTGAATGGTTAGTTACGTCGTTTGGGCTTTGCAATGCACCTACAACATTCATGAGAGTCATGAGTGATGTGTTGAGACCATTCCTTGATGATTTTGTTTTAGTATACTTAGATTATATTCTGATTTTCAGTAAGACTCGTGAAGAGCATGTCAAGCATGTGAAACAAGTTTTAGATGTCTTGAAAAGAGAGAAGTTGTATTTGAAGATGTCTAAGTGTGAGTTTGCGAAAAACTCTTTGGTTTATTTGGGTCATATTGTAGGAGGGGGTGAATTGAAGATTGGTCCCTCAAAAGTTGAATTTATTGTGAATTACCCTAAACTCAACAATGTAATAGAAGTTATGATCTTTTTGGGAGCAACACAATATTGGAGAATATTTGTAGCTAACTTCTCACCCATTGCAACACCTTTACATGTTTTGAAAATTGTGAAACAAGTTTTTTACTGGGGAGGCAAGCAACAAAAATCCTTTGACACATTGAAAGAGAAAATCATTATAAAACCAGTTCTAGCACTTCCAAATATTAAGCATCCATTTGAGATTCAAACCGATGCAAGCGATTATGCTATGGGAGCAGTTTTGATGCGACATGGTAAGCCTATTTGTTATCATCCTAAAACCTTTACCAATGTAGTAATTAAATATCCAACTTATCATAAAGAGTTTTATGCGTTGGTACAAAGCATGGAGAAATGGAAGCACTATTTGATGGGTAAAGAAACAATTATTCATATTGAGGATCAACCTTTGTAATATTTACAATCGCAAACCAAGGTACAACAAGCTAGAGATGTCAGGTGGATGGTGTTAGCCTCCTGCTACAGCAGGTTACTCATATTTCATGATTGACATTTTTATAGACCAAATATGTCATACTTTGCATGCTGCAATGCTCCATATTTTCTTAACAGTGTCCAAGCGAAGAAGGCTACTCAGAGTTCATCTAACTGCTTTCCAAATTTTGAGAAGTTATTCTAGTGTTGTACAATTTTCAGTTGAAGGGAGGTCCAAACAGCTTAATCTTGGTCTCCCTAGGTTTCAATTTCCTGTTTTAGAATATAGAGAATGAAAATCTGTCCAAACAGCTTAATCTTGGCAGATTCTTAGATAGGTAGAGAATCAAAGGAGCCCAACTGCTTAATCTGGGCCCTTGGATGAAATAAGGGTAGTTTGTAGATAGGAAAGCATAAAAAAGAAAAATTGAAATGATGGGTTTGTAAGTCTAAGTGCACCCAAACCAAAAGAAGAAAAAATGTTAGGTAAGTAGGCTGGGTAGGTAGTTGAGGTTGCTGAATCTTGATTGTTGTTCAGTTCCAGGTTTTCAGGTGTCATCTTTACTCAGGACACAATCACCAGGTAGTTCTATGTGAAAAGCTCAAAAACAGGCATAACTAACTTCCTTTCTTCATCTCCCCCAAAATCATTAACTAATTTCCCCAAAAAGAGGTCAAGATCTGCTTGATACCTCTTAAGTTCCATCATTTTCATGTCATTAGCTTGGGTAAAGATCTGCTTTACTCAAAGATATTCCACACTCTCTCTAAAAGGTTCTATCCCCTCGTTACAGCCTAAGATCTCCCGAAACTTAGCGCTTTCTTACCATCTCCATATTAACTACTAACATTATTATTTAACTCCCTATACTTTCCCATCCCCCTACTAAAACTATGTAAATCATCCCCTATATAAATATCCCTCCCCCTGGTTGAAAAATAACCATAAGTACCCCCGGGAATTGCTTAGTTTATCTGAAACTTAGCAAGAGCCCTCATGCTGCCCCTTCAAAACCATCTTCTAAATACAATGGACTCCTTCCAAAGTATAAAATCCCTTTGTAGGTTATCGGACCCCTTCTGAGGCCTCAAATGCCCTTCTGACCCACTTACTCACTCCTTCCGACCACAATAGACCCTTGCCGATCTCCTTAACACTCTGCAGATCCTAGTAACCCATCTCGCATCGCCATATCGCAATATTCTCACCATATAAGTTATACCCCATCCGTTGTTACCCGATGCGATATTGCGATATCGGCGATTGGCAGTCGCAAGCATCGCATATCCAAATAAAACACCTTCTCGTTCCCCGCCGACGCGATATTGCGATCGCATCGGAAAAGTTCATCGCATCGCCTTAAAATATGAGCACCCCACCATGTCACATCCGTACCAGGGACCCACCGCTGATGTCAGCAGGCTGACGTCACCCGCCGTACTGCTGACGTCAGCCGCCAAGAAACCGAAAATTCGCGCAGGAAGAAAAATCGCACTTCGGAGCTCCGGAACAAGAAACAGAGGCAGTTTTCGATGCGTGATTAGCGCATCGCTACAGGAAATAGGCCGTTTCGGGGAATCTTTAGGGAATCTTTTGATTCCTTGGCCCATTTTGCGCCGAAAAAGCCCGAAATCGCCCGATTTTGCCAAATTAATCCGGTTTAAAGATAGGAAAGGACCAGTGACAGAGATCAAAGTGTATTAGATCAAATCAACAGGGAAAAAGAACGTTAAAGAGTATCAGCAAGCAGCGGAAACCATCAATGTAGCGGCAAAGAGTATCAGCAAAGATCTTAACAGCGGCCCAAAGCAAGAGAACATTTAATACCTTCCAGCAGAGTCAATGAAAGAGGGAAAAGCCACTCAAAACTGTCAAATCATGGTTATTGCACATTTAACTCGCACCAGAACAGAACTACAGATCCCGAAGCACAGTTATTCCAGCAGCACTGCATCGAGCCTCCAAGGGTCACATAACACTCTTTTTTATTCAGTTGCCTCTAGCGCAACCCAAAGGACTTACCTGCATTTAATTCCAGCGACACTTAGGTTTTTAGAAAAGCTTTTCCAGCAGACCTATTTAGGTCAATTGTAATAAATGACTTTCTGATATTTTGCTTATATATACCACCCTGAAAGATGGAGTAAGGGGTTGGTTGGTGGGTGAGTCGAGGAAGTTGCTTAATCTTTATCTCGACATTTTCTCCAAGCAGAGACCCGCACTGTAACTGTCATATTTTCTATAATCAGAGACTGCTGAAAGCATGGATTTCGAAACTGTTTGATGTGTTTAATTGGCCGAGGAGTGATTACGGAATTCCTGTGCTTCTACATGATTCAATAAGTGTTTCTCAACTCTGTTAATTTTCATGTTTTGTTTTACCACCGTTCCGCCATCTAAATTGCAGAAAAGAAGAATAGCTTAGGATTTGTTTAACTACACCTTAAGCTCAATTTCTGCATTTTTTCATGTTTTCATCAGAAATAGTTATGAACATGTATACTTAAATGATCTTGTTTACGCTGTTTCTTTCACATATGAATGAGAGTTTAGGAATTCTTAGCTGCTCCTAGATAATCATTCATACACTTCTCCTCTTTTTCAGTCTGATGAAATGATTCTCCTTTGCCTTTCATCTCTGATCTTCATTCCATCCTTTCAGTAGATTGATAATTGTATCATGTGTGGCTATCCCGCTCCTTAATCCTCTTGTGACCAAGAAAACGCATGCAACCTTATCCATGATCCTGCCAATGGTTTGAAACTTTATCACATCTTACCTTGCCTCTTTGCTTGAGATTTCTACCTTCCATCCAAACACAAACAAAAAAAACCCTGAGCCAAAAGCTAGCCTAAAATCATCAATAAAGTTGAATCATTAAGAGAGAGCCCTCTCTGATTGCAGGTGGGCTAGAACCTACAATCCAAAGATTGGTTTGTGGTTACCTCGGCCGTATCCCTAAACAGGAGCCCAGGGACAACCTGAGTGATAACAGATGGGATTGTTACAACAATTTCATTTGATAATCGTGATTTTAAAGATGTTTATGCAACTTTGATTCAAGGCAATCATGTTGAAGAGTTGGATTATCATGTTCATAACAAGTTGGTGTATCATCTTAGAAAGTTATGTGTTCCATAGGGTGAAAGATTCACTGTCATAAGGGAAGCCCACACTTCTCTTATTGCAGGTCAATTTTGTGTAGGAAAAAAATTTGCATAAATTTAGAGGTATTGTTATTGGCCTGCGTGAATGAAATTATTTCAAGATACGTAAAGGAATGTTCCATGAGTACTACTAGAAATCCTATCAATAGGAAATTGGGTTTGTACACTTCACTTCGTATTCCTTCTCGTACTTGGGAAAGTATTTTTATGGATCTTGCAGGGGGACTACTAAAGTCTAAAAAAGGTCATGATTATCTATATGTTGTTGTGGATTTTCTTAGAAAAATGTGTGTGTTGATGCCATTTAAGAAATAGGCTACAGCTGAACAAACTGCAAAGATGTTCCAAAATGTATGGGTTGCCCAAATCTATTATTCCTTATCAAGATTTTCGATTTGTTGGGAAGTTTTGGTCAAGTTTATGGGAACTCATGGACACCAAGATGAAGAAGAGCATCACATTTCATCGACAAAATGATGGCCTGATAGAAATGGTAAACAGAACAGTAGTGCATCTCCTTTGTGGATATTGTGGTAAGCATCCTAAACTTTGGGATGAGCATTGGCATTACATCCAGCATGCCTACAATCGTGCCAAGCACCCATCTACGCAAGTATCTCCATTTGAAGTTTGTTTGGGTTATTTGCCAAAGTATCCTTTGGATTTCATCTTTAGTAAAGATATTGCAGTAGATGGACATAATGATGTGGACAAAGCCAGACATTTCATCGAACAAATTCAGCTAGTGCATCAAAGAGTACAAGAGAAACTTGAGAAAAGAAAAGCAAAGTACAAAGCAAGGCATGACAAGCATCAATTTGATCATGATTTCCACGTGGGATATCAATTTTGATTGTATATAAACAAGGAAAGACTTCAAGGTGAAGGTAAAAATCTCAAGCCAATAAGATATGTTCCTTTCAAAATACTGGAGAAGATTGGTAACAATGCTTTCCAATTAGATTTTCCACCTTATATGCAAATTTATTCTGTAGTGAATGTGGAAAACATGAGATTGTATGAGCCTCCTATGATTGATGATCATGAAGAGAATAATTAGATTCCATCTATTGAAGATTTTTCTCCTAAATATTTAGATGAGTTACAGGAAGACTCAACTCTTGATAGGAGAATAAGGACTTCATTCAAAGGCAATGTGGAGTATCTTCGAATGGGACTCAAAAGTGCCAATCCAAGTAATGAAAGGTGGATTGAGATCGAGAAAGTGAGGGAGTTGTACCCTCACTTACTTGTTGAGTAAAAACAAAATTTTGGTGGCCCAAAAGCTCCCAGTGGGGAGGAATGATCTAGGGGATAAAAAATATGCTCAAAAATCAATTTGCTCAGAATATCCCAAAACTAGTGCCAAATCATAGAACTCATCATTATGATTCCAATGATGCTTGAATCACCTCAATTCAACATTGTATGTGAAAGTTTTTGGCAAACAACTAAAAAGTCAACTTTCAGGGTTGAATAGGTAGGCCATATAGTGACATGGAACAAACATCAGCAGGCTGACTAGGTAGAACAGATGTTAGATATGACAATCTTATGGTGACATGTGGTAGGGTCGTACAAGCCTAGTTGGTGGATTTTCATTGGTTGATGAGTTCTGGATTGACCAATCAAGAGATGCCACGTGGCCCAATGGGAGGGCACCATGTGGCCCTCGAAGTTTGTACTAAAATTTTCTATGGGTTGATAGGCCTCCGCCAAGTTCAATCACATGATCTCATAGTTACAAACCAACCACCAAACCACTACACCACTAGACATGCGAGTTATAACTATTAAGCGAATTTATATTTAAATTTTAAATGTTTTGGCGTTGGGGGGAGGGGGTGGGGCACGTAGCCCCAAACTCAGGTCACATGGGTCATGATATAACCATGGTGCAAAGGTGAAGGGTGTTGGTGGTTAGCCTAGCCACTGATCCCATATCCATTACCCTAATCGTGGGATAAAGGTGGACCCCAGCCCCGGTTCCAACTGTAACGTATGACCATGTCAGATGAAATGGGGGGCAAGGCGTGTGGAATCCTTCTCGCGCCCCTAACCATGGGCATATTGACATGTAATATGTCTAGGAGTATGGAAGCCAACAGGAACATGGCCTCTAGTCCACGCCCCTGGCCACGTTGAACCCCATATGACCGATCCCAAGGGCTAAAGAATTGGTGCACATGCCTTATTGACACGATTAATGATTTGAAAAATTGCACCAATTGTCATAGAAATGTCACAAAACCTGCACCAAATTATTGTCTAGTAGTTTCGCCAAAAAGGAATTTGTTTCCTATTTTGCCGATTTTGTCATTTTGCATGACAAATAACAGAGAAATGGAAAAGTGGGCCTAACTTGGCCATTTTTCAGCCTTTTTGAGCCAATTAAGAGCCTACACAAGGGTTTTTAGGTGTTCTGGACACAATGGAAACATCATTTATTTGATTTGAGCATTGTATGTTAATGTAATTTATGTTTTGAGCATATAAGTTGAAGGGCCAACATTAGAAGCTGGACCTAGAGACGTAGTCCAAGAGGGGTGAACTCTGTCATCAAATTGTTGTTGTGTGATGCTGCACATTGTCTATTTTTCTCTCGTTAAATCTGCAAAACTTAACTAAAAATTATAAGTCTATGTGATTTTGCAATTTCAATCCATTTCCCACAAGAAATAAACTAGCTTTCAAACTTTTTCAAGAAACCTTCAATTTTTAATTGCAGATCATCCCTACAGCGACAATGGTGATAAGGATTATTTTTCCAAGCATGTTGTTGTGGAGAGGGTGAATGTGGCACTCCCCTCCTAGGTTGTTTTGAGAGCTCCATAGCAACCAGGCTACCTGACTGCCCCTACAATTGTTGTATCATAAGGTTGAAGACAATCTCAGTAAGGACATAGGTTACCAAATCCATGGGGATAGAAGGAGGATTGAGTGGCTCGAGGATGAACCAAATTTTTGTGTTGGGTGCCTATTGGAGCCCATAATTTCTTTTGTGAAATTTTGCTGAAACATTTAGGATTTTCTATTAATAATTATTGTAATTTGTAAAATTTATTACAACTTTGTCCTAGCCTTGGAAATTGTTACCAAATTTTTAATATGTATTCTCAAATTAGATCACATAAGATATGAGAGATTCTCATGATGATATTATCCTTATAATCTCAATTTATAAAGAGGTGTGCTCTCTGCTTGTGCAAGATAGATATATAGACACAAATAGACAGTGATAGAGGGGGAGAGCCCAAACATTGTAATCTTGTATGTTTCATTAATTCAATCTCAATAATTTGTGGTGCCATACCTAACTGTTGGCTAGCTTGTGTGTTGTGTAGTTTACTAGCCCCTGCTAGGAAGGAAGGGTCCTCCTTCTTAGCAAGGATCACTAGTTAGGAAGGTATTGTAGTTGTTTGATTTATTTCCTCTCAGTTATAATTCATGTGTTATTGTTGTTACTTTTATTATTAGTCATGTTCATGCTTTGATGATTGCAAAATTATAATCTTTGTATTGTTTAACAACATAGGTCTTGGATCGTTCCCTTTGTTAGTGCGATGGTTATTTAATTCCTCTTACAATTTAATGGTGTGTTCATTTCATTTGAATGTGTGTTTCAACATTTATTGAGGGAATGGTTTCCAGGAGTGTTGTTCTTTTCTAAATAAGAGTGATAGTGTGACAAAGTGGTTTTATTCTACATTGTGTGTTTATTCCTTGAGACTTTAATCATTCCAACCTAAATATAAAACCATTTTATGAAACACATCAGATTCATTTTCATAAAGGAAATGTTATACACTGAAATCCAAGTCTGTCAAAATAACAATTGATCATATATGCCAATGATCACAGGTGGAACAAATATGCACTCCTAGGTCAAACCAATCACACTCTTGGTAATGAAATTTGAAATGGGACATAATTAGACAATTCCTAACCTTAGGATATAACCTTGCATTATGTCCGACAAATATCCTAAATAACCGTGTTTCCCATCTCTACACAAGTTTCACATAAGACAAGTTGAAGCAAAACTTAAAATGTTGTATGAAATCTGAAGTGTAAATATTTAAACTCAAGGTAAAGATATAACAATGTAAAAATGTGTAAATCATTAAATAATAAATCTACAATTTGAATCAATCATATTGGCCAATAAATAAAGCATGGGCATGCATTTTAGTGAAGCAAGGCAATTTTGGCCTGCTTCACAAAAATGCACTCGGGCCAACCTTCATTTCAAGGCCGGTCTTTTTTCCTATGAAGATATTTTCTCTTGAATTTATAAGCAAGAGTCTCAGTGTCGACCAAGTACATTTTGTCCCTGCATGAAAATGGTACATTTTCAAGCTAGAGAGGATCGTAGGGCCATTTATTGTAAAAAACAAACAAGCCCTTACACAGGCGGAAGTGAAGATGAAGGAGTTTGGTTTTAAGAAAGGAGAAAAGTGGAAATATGACCCTCACCTTATAATTTCTAATAAAAGGGTGGAAATTAGTTCCGCACCTTATATTCATGAAAGCAAATCTGAAGTTGAGAAAATGGAAAATCAAGAAACTTGGCCATGTGGCAGGTGCAACGAAAAATGAATGTTGAAACCCCTATGGTAAAAGAGAAGAGTTGAAGAGGATTGCTCCTAAATAGATAGATGTTGAGATGGAGGATTCCCAGTTACAGAAGATGACTAAAATTCAAACAAAGGATGAAGAAGACATAAATCAAATTAACAAAAGGACCTTCAAATGAGCCTGGTTTTCAAATGCAATTGGAAAATCTAGGGCGCACTACTTCCTCTTCTATCTCCACTGGTTTGGCAACATTCACAATAGAAGAGGCTTCTTCTTCATTTGAAAATTTCCAGAAGAATTATCAATAAATTAAAGAAAGGAGATATAAAATGGAAGTTAATATGGAAACACAACTAACAACTCAATCAATCTTAAGCTATCAAACAAGAATTCTCTCAGCTATTGATTTAGAGAGAAACCAGTTAAAGTTTTCTCTTACACATCCTGCTACTCAATCTATTCCTTCAGGACCAGATTTTAGAACATTGGATTTATCTATTAATCTGGTTGATATTCCCTTCCTTGACAAGATAAATTTTCACAAACAAGTAAGTGAAATGATCTAAAGTGACTTGAGAAAAAGTTTTTTGACATTGAGCAAAGCGGAAAATATTTTTGAGAAACTTTCCAATCAGTTGAAACATAAAAAGGAAAATTATAGAGCATTGCATATCCAAAATGAAGAGTACAAGAAATTAATCATTAAACTATGAGTAGATCGAAATGATAGGGAAGCCATCAAGACCTTGTTGTAGAACACATAATCTGAGGTGTAATCATTAAGGAAAAAAGTTAAAAATGCTTGGGACTGAGCACACTCAAACAACTGGATTGGCTCAAGTTGAAAAAGTAAAAGAGCAATTAATAAGAGGATTAGTTTATAGAAATAAAGAGATTGTTATTTTGTAGGAACAAGTGCAAATCCTACAATAGTCAATTAAAAATTATGTTTGCACCATTGTGGTTCCAACTGAATCAGATGACCCCTTAGAGAAATTAACAAAAGTCACAGAAAAGCTCAGAATTTCAGAAGTTGAACTAAAGAATTCCCAAGATGATTTGGCCATGGTAAGGGAGCAATTGAATGTAAAGGAGAGGCAATTTAACATAGCAAATGAAAATAAAAATGAGCTTACCAGTAAGTATAAGGCAACTCAAGATGAAATGAAAGAGTTGAAAACCAATTGGAAAGGTAATGTTTCTTTAATTGAGGCTAGACAAATTGTTTGGAATGACATTATTCAAGAGGTTCGTTCTATATGGGAATTTAGTCATATATTTTCACAGCAAAAGATTATGATAAGAGGATCAAAATTGAACATTGATCTGTGTGAGAAACAAGTAAAAAAAGAAGCACTCAAGGCCAGGAAGATGATTAAGTATTTGAATGAAAAATATTCAACAGAATTAAGGGCTTTGGATATTACAAATAGAGCTAGAGTGATCATGGAGATTAAAAAAATGATTGAGAAAAATATATTTCATATTCAGGTTGAGAACAAGCTAAAGGAAGTTGAAAAGTTTGTTTGTTTGTTTATTCAAAATTTGACCAAAGGCAAAGAATTGGTTTACCCAATTGTTGGGATCAACAAGGAAACTTACACTCTTACGAATTGTATGAAAAATAATTAGCGGTTGTTAAAAATAGAGAAGATACAACCCATGAAAAGACTACAATTCTAAAGAGAATAATTGTAGTGAATTATTTGCAGAGGGATTTCCAACTTCTATGGACGATGAAGAAACTATTTGTTGGAAAATGTAATTATACAAAGGTTTCAAATTTGAATATTGCATTCCAGAGAATGATCTAGTGCAAGCTTTCAGATAAAGTGCTTTGGAAGAAATGTGAAAGGTTAGTTACACCTATTGAAGTCGAAATGGCAGAACCAAAGTCAATGTTCCACAAGTCATACAACTTCTAAAAATTACAAAGTTTTATCTTATAATGTTTTAAAATAATTTTTAGTTACGAATAGTTAAGTAGCTATATAAGTTTTGACAGTTACCTTTTTATCTGATTTTGATATAATATTTAAAAGAAATGAGAACCACTAATTTGTGTGTCTCAAATAAATGATATAATTAATTGGCAATGATATAATGATCATACGAAATGTACCTCACTCTTGTGGTGTATAGTTCCCTAATGGGCCTCATTCTTGTGGTGTAACAACGCCCTAATGGGCCTAAGTTCTTGGGTATGACAACAACCTCTTTGGGTCTTCTTATATGTGATATGAGAAAATATTATGACAGAGATATGATGGATATACGCTGAGTGTTGGAGCCAAGATTTTTTTTTAGTTAATTTTGGTAGAGTATGGGGCTACACAGGAGGATTGAGAAGTGTGGAAGGTATGGATGGTGCACAACATAGGGCTAGTTCATGAGGCAAGGCACGACACAGATGGATGTTGCTTAGGGAGGAGGTAACAGTTCCTGAGAAGAGGAGGTGCATACTAGGAAATATCAAGAAGTTATGATTTTGTAGCAGGATGGAGTCAACAAAGGATGCCATGGCAGGAAGAAGTTATAGATATTTTGCAAGAGACAGAGGAATGACAGAGAGGAGTAGTTCGACGAGAAGATATTTCAAAGGACCATTATTACGCATGGTCCATCTTAGAGATGGGATCAAGAAATATCCCAATGACTTGTAGGACCACTGGACGATCAAGTAGAACATCGAGAAGATTTGAAAGGCTTCCGGGGGAGGATAAGAAGGAATTTTGAAGACTGAACATGGGTTGGACGAAGAACAAGATTGGATCGAGGAGTTTGTACAAAGTTGTCATTTGTTAGTATTTTTGGGTTTGTAATGTTGGTATCTTCTTGGTTGTGGTCTTAGGCATATGTGTCAGAGTCTAA